>JAMQGT020007333.1:0-81745 GCA_024447675.2 Pterophyllum scalare | reverse complement strand
ATCTATGTTCCTAATGTCACCCATGGCCACAAGCTCTGGATAGTAGCCGAAAGAATAAGATTGTGGATACAAACGGTGGAAATAAAATGCCACTTCTTTTTTGCATTGAATTTAAGTTCAAGAGAGGAACAATAGAGTATATATAATATGTTAGTTACCTTGTAGTTTGTTATCCTGAGGCAAATTCATGGAGCTATTACAGTGCAGCCTGCTGCAGTAACACGTGGGATCATATCAGTGGGTTGTGTCATCCACATGGAACAACTATTCACTGAGGCAACAGTCACAGAAGGGGCAGAGAATCATATGCTTTTGCACAAAGGCCACATTCAGACAAACACATACTAGTTGCATATTCCTGCTCTTCTTTGGGCCACTGTGGAGATTTATGACTGCTTAAATAATGTCTGGTTACTTTTATAATAAATACAGCATTATAAAAACTGGTCGTCAGCTTCACGCACTTCTCGGTTTATATGTCTTGCCTAAACTAAACCAGCAAAAGTGTTCTGGTGTCATATGCCAGAGAGGTTGAAGAAAGAATGATTTCTGTAGTGTTTGACCTCAAGGTCAAAGATCCCATGCGGCACAGGTTAGGTTGCAGACAACACTGCACAGGTGGATGTCAGGCCTTTAAGGAGAGCAGGAGAACTCTTAAATCATGTATGATTAATGCATTAAGGCTGTATCCCTGTTTTTACCACTGAGGTTGTATTCAGTGAACTTGGCCTAGGATGCTGTCCTCATATATATTCACTTGGCTTCTAACAAGGGTGAGATAATGGAGTGAGTTTTCTATTAGGGTGAAGGACAGGAAACTTTTTAACAATGAAGTATCAGCAATACCAAGGAAAAGCCAGGTGTCAGCAGGCCTTGATCATATTATCTAGGTGTGCAACCTTAAGAGGATGTGAATATACCCTATAAAAGTATTTGGATTCCAGAATTTTTATTAATAAGTCTCTGAAATATTTCTCATTCTTGGAGTCTTTTGTTGTGGGACTGAATCACCACTCATAAATTTGATAATTAGACCTCTGTGTATATTTAGTTGTGTTCTCAGTTCTAGTTTAACTCCCCCTTTGTGTTCATTCCTGTGCGTCTGCCTCCCCTGTGTTATACTCATTTATGTGTTATGGTATTTCCTGAGTGTGCCTGCCTTCGGTGTATTGTCAGTCTGTGTTCCTGTTTCCATGCTTGCTTACTTCCTGTTTTACTTTGCCAGTCCCTTGTATCATGTGCTGTGTTTCCAGTTTTGCTTCCTTTGTCTCGTTAGTCTGATTATGTTCACCTGTTCTCCCCTGCTGTTTCCCCTCTTCCCTCATTACCCAGAGTGTTTAGCTTGTCTCCGTTTCCTCTTAACCCTTGTACTTAGTCGCTTTGTTGTTCTGCATTTCTCCTTGTATCATAGTCTATTTTGTAGCATTGTATTTTAAGTCTATGTTCAGCCTCCCATGCTCTACATTTGGGTCACTATTTTGTCTGTCACACTGCTAACCCTGGTGCACAAACAACACACATGCTGACATATACAGTGTTTCATTCAGGTATTAAAATAAACAACCCTGTAACAATCATTAATGTTAAGTTTATTCTTTATTAAGATAAGCTAGGATAAGGTAATATAAGGTTTATTTGTCACATGCATAGTTATACACAGTACAATGCACAGTGAAAGGTATTTTGTAGCTACAGCCGCATGGATGATAACCTCCATATTTTACAAATATTTTAAAATGTGTGAACTTAAAAGTGAGAAGTCCCCAAGGACAACAGCGCGGCAACCTCAAAGTACTACTGCTGTGGCACTGTGAACATAATGCTCTCCTGCACACCCCTGCAGCTTCTGCAGATGGTTCACACAAGGAACGCTGCAGAGCACCAATCAGATCTCTGTGAATTGAGGGAACACTCTATATTTAGGAGCTGGGCATGCGTCTCCAAACTTTTGACTGGTAATATACATACATACATACATACATATGTATATATATATATATATATATATATATATATATATATATATGATGTGTGTGTTTGTTTGTGGCATTGCTCACAGACAGTTGCTTGCCTTTGAGACAACACCATCAGTAGTGTATATATATATATATATATATATATATATATATATATATATATATATATATATATATATATATATATATATATATATATGATGTGTGTGTTTGTTTGTGGCATTGCTCAGCAGACAGTTGCTTGCCTTTGAGACAACACCATCAGTAGTGCCTGTCAGCCAGTGCAGGCACCAGAGAGACTGATTGATGATTTGGACACACTGGCCCCCCAGTGAAAATTGGATACCTGGCAGGAGCAGACTCCTGCAAAGTACTCTCTACTCACAGCATAGTCACTTTCTGTCCTCTCTCATAGAATGACAGCTTATTACATGTTCACAAATGAATTTTTTCCCACTCACCATATTTCTGCTCCTTTGTCCTTAATATTTATACTCTGCACTGATAGGTCCTTGCGAGGATAGTCATGAATTGGTCAGAAATATTATAGGAGTGCACTTTTGTGACAAGTTTTTTTGTGGATATGTTTTTCATTTAGTCATCGGGTGACTTCAAATGATGGATTACCCAGTGAGAGATGAATTGGATACTTCGTTTTAATTTTTACTGAAAATGATACCATTCTCTCCTGGCAGGCAAACACTCTAACAGAGCTAAATACAATTAGGACAAAAAGTTGGATTATCTATATTATATTGATTACTTGCCATTACTTGGCATTTTGAAACATGAAGATGAAAATGGTGCCCTCCCAAAAAAGCCATGTAGATAGATAGATAGATAGATAGATAGATAGATAGATAGATAGATAGATAGAATTTTACATCTGGCAAAAAGATCAGCTCCTGTCTCTTCCTCAGCCTTGCCCTCTTCCTCTGTTTGCTATTTAAATAGGGAGTAATGACACTGGATCCCTCCCAACAGGTGCAAGGGTCCAGCAACACATGCCAGGTCAGATCAGAAGACAGAACCCTTCCAGGCTTCCCTGTTATTGCAAATCCCTACGGCCAATCCTTCCAATCCTTTCTCACTTTTGGGCTGTTGTCTTTTCCAGATGGTTGCAATCTTCTTGGTCTTGGACCTTTTTTTTATTTTTTATTTTTACAAGGACTCAAGAGTTTCCGCTCCTAAATTCTTGTCTTTATTGGTTGTCGTGCCCATATATGTTCAACTTGGTATCTTCAATAAAGCCTCACTTCCAGCTCTCAACAGAACGTTGGCAAGATTGTCAAAAATCCCCATTCATCTCTTTATTCAATATGGACATCAGCACTTTTTCAAATTAGAGATCAGATTCCAATTGATACATATGGACTGAATGAAAGCAGCTTTTTGTATTTTAGTAGCATCCAAAGAAAAAACAATTTAGAGATTCTTTTGTCTATATTTTGATTATATTTGCTGACCTCAGGAATGTACAGTGTGACCCATGATTTTTTTTTTTGCTTTCTTTGAAGTGAAGAGCTCCATGTCCAGAATGCCCTGTTGTTCAAAATTTAACACTACTGTAAGTCCACATGCTTCAAATGTTATCTTGCCATTAATTGGCTATTATCAGTTGTAATCATCTGCATATTTTGCAAGTGTAATTAACAACAGCCACAAGCCTCTTATTATTTGTTTAGTATTTCAAACTCTGTTCTAACCCTCCCAATCCAACTGTATAGAATTTTCTGCTAAAACATGTGAAGCTTAACTATCAGAGCACATGTTCTTCACCCCTCCATGACCCTCCAGACCCTATGTTCAAAGGCTTATAAACAGCAGTCTGACTTTGGGTGACGTACCTGTATCTTTAAACAGGTAGTGTACAGCCTCTAATGAACGCCCAGCCTGGATGCCTCCTTGTTGTCCGATTTTAGACCGTTGAAGATTCCTATTGTTTCTAAAATTTGGAAAAAGTAGTGGCCTCACAGCTGCAATCTTTTTTAAAAACTCACAACATTTCTGAAGCATTTCAGTCAGGTTTTAAAGCATTTCATACTGAGTCGGCACCTTTGAGAGTTTTTAGCGATATTTTAATAACTGCTGACTTTGCAGAGTCTGTCATACTTGTGCTTTGGGATCTCACAGCAGCTTTTGACACAGTAGCTTATAATATTTTAATTTCTCACCTCATCATGTTGGAATTAGAGATATATTAAGGTTAAGAGATTTTATACTTTAATGTCTGTGCTGAGACTTTTACTGAGACGTGTCTGACCCTATGTGGCAATCTGCTAGGTAGAAGAAGCTTGCTTAGCAGTACTTGACAGATGCATAAATGTCTATACAGAGAATTAGTCATGCAGACTGGATGCAGTCAGCTCCTTTTCACATAAATGACTGGCTTTTTTAAACTGTGGGCAAAGGGTTACTTTGGGTGTTTAATCTGACCACACTGTGACATCAGCTCTGTTTACTGACAGCCATGAGACTCTATTAATCTTCTCATCATATTTTCAGAGTTACTTTATTTTACTTTTTTTTACTAGCTCAGTCAGGAATGGCTGATTGAGGTTAAAAGGTTCCTTTTTGACTTTATAGGTAGAAATGTGGATTTTTCTAGATTATACAGTGAAGATAAACTGACACTGTAACACAACATTATGCCAGTAAAGCAACTAATAATCATCCAGTGAACTGAGTAAAGTGGAATGAAGGATAATGTCTACCAGCAGCAAGTTCTTGGTTAGGTTCCAAAAAGCAGCTCTGCTTGGCTCATTGCTAATATTCTTTTGCTTTCTTCTTTTTCTCTTTTTCTAAATCAGTTCATTTCACGAACTCCCCTTTCCACACCCAATTATTAGTAACCATGGAGGCCTGATAAAACCGGTCTGACGACACAAACGATTCCTGAGAACACAAAGGACCTTTTATTTAGCTGATGCTCCAGTCATTACTGAAAGATGGATCAGCATGTATGCCTATTATGTCAGGATTAAGATTAAAGGGCAAAGGGTGAGGGGTACTGATAAAACTGATAAAACTGATAAAAAGTAGTGCCCCCTTCTTCATTTTTTAGTTCTTTGCATATATGATAAATATTTTTTGACCTGTTGAATCAATTAATCACTTAAATAGAACCTATCTGACAATGGGAAGCTAGCTAAAAGTACCACAACAACTAAGAAACATCATCTATCTACCTGGAAAGGGTTGCAAAGCCATTTTTATAGCTTTGGGACCCAGCAAACCACAGTGAAAGCCATCTTCCACAAACCTGGAACAATGGTGAACCTTCCTAGGAGTAGCCTACCAAAATTACTCCAAGAGCAAAACAACGACTCATCCAGTAGCTCATAAAGAACCTGGAACAACATCTAAATAACTGTAGGCCTCACTTGCCTCAGTTCAGTTTTCATGATTCAGCACATCTGAAAAGATGTGGACTGATGGAAAACATTTGGGAAATACTGTAGACTAACAACACAAAAGTTGAACTTTTCAGAAGATTTCATCCCATAACATCTGGCATGAGGGTCATTCCACAGTAATTTGGACAAACAAAAGTGGAAAATTAGATTTGAGATTTTTAGCTGAGAATCTATTTTTTATGGCGAAGAAGCCAGACTTTCATGAACTGTTAATTAAATGTTGATTGTGGCATTTTTTATGTCATAAATTATAATAAATTAGCCAAAAGGCAAAAATCACAAATATAAAATTGCTGTAGTGTTTATTTTCTTTGTTGAAATCTTCCATTCAGTTATAAATGAAGTTGTACCTAGCAGACATGCCACTCAAACCCGAATATATTTTAATATTTTTGATACACTGTCCTGAAACATCTTGTACTGGGACTGTTGTCCATTGTAAATAGTCACAGGCTATTAACCTTTTTTACTGCAAATGATACAACAATTACAATTTTCAAATCGTCCCCTTTGTGACATGCAAAATCCTGTGGAATACCCCATAAAACTAACTTTCATAAAAAAGAACATCAACAGTCAAACATCGTGGTGATAGTGTGATGGTTTGGGGCTGCTTGGCTCCTTCAGGACCTGAATGACTTGCAAGAAGAATGTCTAGCCATCAGTTTGTGCCCTGACGTTCAATGCCCTCCCCAAAATGAAGGTTTTGGAGTAGCATAGTCAAAGTCAAAGACTTAAATTCAAGTGCGATCCTTTGGCGTGGCCATTCGTCCTCGCAAACCCTCCAATGTGGCTGATGTAAAGTAATTCTGTGGAAGAAGAGTGGATCAAAATTCCTCCACAGCACTGTAAAAGACTCATTTGCAGGTATTACAAATGCTTGATTGCAGTTCTTGTTGCCAGGGTTGGCACAACCAGTTATTAGGTATAAGGGGCAATTACTTTTTCACACAGGGCCAGGTAGGTTTGGATAGTTCTTTTCCCTTAATAAATGTAATAATTATTTAAAAACTACAGTATGTATTTACTTATGTTATCTTTGATTAATATTAAAATTGGTTTGATGATCTAAAACATTTAAGTGTGGAAAAAATATGCGATAAAATAAGAACTCAGGAACAGGGCAAATACTTTTTCAGGGCACTTTCTATCCTCATATTGTTCATGATAACTGAAAGCTAAATGACTCTATAGGGAGTGAACATCAAGACAGTCCTACTGTACGTCTCAGGAAATTATGAAAATTACAAACGTGTTTCAGTGTGTGTGTGTCAGACAACAAAGGATCATGTGATATTTATATCTTTGTGTGACATGCTTAGTGTTAACTTGGCTATTTTTGGATCAAAAAACTGTTTTCCATTTCAATAATAAAATGTGACATTGCACGTAAGATTTAGATGTTTATTAAAGTAAAAGGCTGGTGCAGGAAGTTTGAAGTACCAAATGTAGACACAAGTATAACATATGAATAAAGGGGTCACAGAAATTAAACATAATTTTGGATTATAGCAACTCATAAGCAGTTTTTGGTATATTAAAAAAAAACCTTAGCCATCTATTGGGAGTGTTACTGCAAACACAAAGTACTTACACATTATATCTATTAGAATAAGATCTAATATTGCCCTGTCCATGTCTCTGTCTGTGCCCCCTTCAGTGTTTCAGCAGCAGGCTGTCCACAGCCCTCTGGAGCAACAGAAGCAGATGCAGAAACAGAAGCAGGGTGGTGGTGGAGGACCTGTCGCCTGTCAGAACTGTGGAAAGCCCTGCAAAGGGGAGGCACTTCGAGTTCAGAACAAGCACTTCCACATCAAGTGTTTCATTTGCAAAGGTATGTAATAGCCATATCTTACTGCTAATCTTTACACTGTTATCCCATGCACCAAAAACTATGTCTGAGACTGGCATTATGGTTGAAAAGTGGAAACTTACCCTGTAAGATGAAATAAAGTAATATGGATCAATGTTTAATGAAAACAATACTATGTATCTACAGCTTAATTATTTAGAAAATATACATTTATCCTAGAAGTAAATAGATCTTGACATGGATCATTGTGAAGAGGGAAAAAGTGAATCTTTGAAAGGAAAAAAAAACCCTAAACTATGGGAACTTTTTGACTGTTCTCATTTAAGAGCTTTGAAGGAAGGGGGATTAATTATGATTTTCTTCCAATTAAAAATAAAACAAAACATTATTCCAGAAACTAGTTGCAACATAGAAGTTAAATATTGTGCTTTTGCAGTAGACTGGAGACTAATTAAGACATTTTTGTTAAACAGAATCTATTATGAACAATCTGGAAAATAAAATAATTTTTTTTTCTTTTGTGGTAAGGCTAACAATGGAACTAGTTAAAACACTGGAAGTCCAAACATCCTCTAATATTGATAGGTCATACAAAACATGTTTTAAAGCTTGAATTATTTCTAAAACTAATGCTAAAGGCAGGAAGTTACTCAGGCTAAATTGCTGGAAAAACAAAAATCCCCATCTGTCCTGCGGCCGGTCTTTGTCCTCCAAGCTTGGGTGCTCTACCAGAGGCCTGGGAACTTGAGGGTCCTGTGCAGTATCTTAGCTGTTCCTAGGTCTGCGCATCTCAGATGTTGTTCCTGGAATCTGCTGGAGTCTTACTCCGAATTTGAGGGTCAGTGCTCCAAGTGTTCTGATTTCCACGGGGACCACTGTTACCTTTACCTTCCACATTCCCTCTAGCACATCTCAGCCCTTGGCATTTATCGAGTTTCTTGTGTTCCTTCTCCTTGATGTTACTGTTACTGGGTATTGCTACATCTATCACTAGAGCTTTCTTCTTCTGCATGTTCACCACTACGATGTCTGGTTGGTTAGCCATTGCCAGGTTGTCTGTCTGTATCTGGAAGTCCCACAGGATCTTAACTTGGTCATTCTCAACCATCCTTGGGGCGTATCACAAGTCATACTTGGCACAGATGTCCCTGTATACTATGCCAGCCGCTTGATTATGGCATTCCATGTATGGAATACTTCAGGAATATCTCTGCTGCCTGAGGTATTTACTAAACATATGATCATTTGTGGTTGTCTTCCTGATGGATCTTTGTTGTTTCATCCAGCATAGTAGCTTTGACACTCATTCTCAGAGTGCTGGTAAGGAGCTTTCTTGTCTTGATGTCAGTGGCTTCTATCTCCTCCTTTGGCCAACTTATTATCCCAGCATGTTTATATGATGACCAGCAGGGTGTAGGTGTTAAGTGCCCATTAAGCTGAATCCTCAGGACTTGCCTAACTTTCTGCCGGTACTTGGTGGTTGCAGCTTTCCAAGCTTGATGCCATCCATGTAGAGGAGGTGTCTGATGTTTGTTCTATTCCATGCATTGAGCCATGTGCCTGTTCATCTTAGCTGCTATGATGCCTGACAGGACTGTCCGGCCTTTTGTCAGCCATTCTGGATGTGACTTATCCATTAGCAGCTGGTCAATTTGTGCTACCAGGTGCTCATGGAGTGCAATCAATTTCTTTAGCCAGTAGGTGTGAATCATGTTCAGGGAGGTTGCTGTGGAATGCCCTTAGAACCACTAGTCACTGAGCATTGTTGTTGTGTGTTGCATTGTTGTTCCAAACAACACAGATGTTCATCACAACTTTGGGCTACCTTGATCTTAGCCTCTAGTTGTCTTTTCCATTTAGGGTACTGGTTCTTGTGGCTGCTCATCTGCCAAGCATCTCTAGTATCACTTTTGCTGTGTTCAACATCGGTGGGTTGGTTTAAGTGATGGTCACAGTAGGGATTGTTGCATTCACATCTTCTACTCTTGGTAAATTGCCACGGAGGGCTTAGCCGTGATTTTCTCTTTCATGTAAGGTGCGCTGGAATTCAACGGACCAGTTGTTCTTGTGGCTTGGTACCCAATCTCGGAGTGTGGGGATGATGATATCTTCCCTCTGACCTGACGTCCTGCCTCCCCCTAGCCAGAGTATTTGTGTTGTATCTTGTCAATGTCTAGTTGTGATAGCAATTGCTTCTTGCGGATGTTGGAACACTTGTATCAATATCGGTCTGGATGTTGGGATCTCGAAGAATCCATAGGTCCCACATTCACTTCATGTAACCGCTTTCACTGGGGTTACTTATGCAGTAGCATGACAACAGTGGTACCTGTTCCTATTCTCATCTTGTGGTCACTTATGCCTCAACACCTGACGCAGATCTTGTTAATCCAGGTGACATCCAAGGCAGTGTGTGTGTGTGTGTGTAGCCTCAGGTTTGTCTGAATTTCAGAGATCCAACCAGTTTTGTATGTAAGTCATTTGTAATTGCAGTTTTTTTAGCAGAGTAATAGGGTCAGTACTAATGGGTTGATCAAAGCAAACTAGTTATACGTGTGTGTGTGTGTGTGTGTGTGTGTTTGTGTGTGTGAGAGAGAGAGAGAGAGAAGGAGAAACTGAGAGGTGGGGTTGGAGTTTGGGGATTTGTTCTGTGTATATATAATCTGAGTGAGTAGCTGCAAAAAGCTTTAATTGTGTGTGCTTATGGGTGGGTGTTGGCATTGGATGTGTTTCTTTTTTACATGTGGCTGGAGTGTGTATTTTCGCCCCTCCCAGGCCAGACTCTCAACACAATCCTTGTGCCAGACCACTGTTGTTGTCAACACATGCTCTTGTTGCTAGGCAATGATTGGGGCCGCTAAAGTGTTGGCAGCTTCCTGGAGTTTAATCTTGCACTGACCAGTAGACTCCCTGTCTGTACATTTACACCCTCCCATTACCTCTTCCTCTATCTTTACTTGTGTGAACAAGTGGTAAAGTGCCAGTATTTGTGTTGCCATGACACATAGGGATTATTATCAACTGCAGATTCAGTCAACAGATGACTCCTTTTTATTACATGTTGCCACTTTTTTAAAGAGTTTTGGCCATTATTAGTGGGGTGCCTGTAGCTCAGAAGGTAGAGCAGGTCACCTACTAATCTGAGGGTTGGTGGTTCAGTCACTGGTTGCTCTAGTCTGCATTCCAAATTATCCTTGGGAAAGATACTTGACCCTGAGTTGCTCTCTGATGCATTCATTAGAGTGTGAACGTTAGATAGAAAGCACTTAGCCATAGAAAAGTGCCTGCATGAATCGGTGCTAATGGGTGAATGAGGCATGCTCTGTAAAGCACTTTGAGTGCTTTAGAAAAGTAGAAAAGTACTTTATAAGAACCATTCCGTTTATTGTCTTGGAGACTGACACTGCTTATTCTGTATATCACTCTGCAGACTGTAGATTACTCTGTATATATATATTGTATGGCACAAAATAGTTCACAAAAAGATATCATCTTTGCTGCTCCTAATAAAGAGGTCTGATTAGTAATGACTTTAACCACAATATGTTTTGGTTAATATTAAACAATGCGACTGTCACACTTTACTAATTGAACTTTTCATTCATGAAGAGCTTTTATGTTTGAATTGAAAAATCAGGTCAAACTTAGAATTTACTCATGCAAATTCATCAGATGCGAATAGTTGAAAGTATTTATTGAAGTTAATGGAGGTCATGATTAAAGGGACGGAGAAAATGTTTTTCTCCCTGGATGAATTATTTGACTTGCTTTCAACAGGGCTTAATTAGCAAGTGTGGGACTGGCTCATTTAAAGCCCAGCATTCAGTGGGTGCATTAATACCAAGACACAACGGTCCAGTGAGCTATGTAAGGATTCTCTTCACCCCACCCAAAACCACCTGGATATTCTTCCGGTCTATAAATCCAAAGCCTTCCATAGTAATTCAATTTCCAAACAATTAGACTTATTAAATTTGCTGATTATCCCAGCATTGTGAGGGGAGTCAGATTGGGATAAACATTTCCAGATGTGGACTGATGGGAATCTGAAACTAAAAGAAACCACAGTAGCTATCAGATTTCCCTATCTGCAGTTCAAAATTTAACATAAAAGAAAAGAGGAGGCATACAACTGAGTGTTAGCAGCCTACTGCAACAAAGTATAGTGGTCATTAAGATGTTAAGTTTTTCTCTTAGCACATACTTCATGGGTAAAATATCATCCCCTATTAGCTTTTAATTTAATGCTCATGAACACACACTGTCAGCTTTGCACTGTTTCCAGGATGTCAAGATTAACCTGGAAGATAATCATGACCCCTGATTTTTTTTACTGAATTATCCCAAGTGTTAGCCAAAAGTCTAACTGTGCCCGATCACACAAACAGATCAGTGTGTTCTGTGTTTAAAGCTTCGTACAGATCAGTGTGATTGAAATAGGGATCTTACAGCAAAGTACAGTAAATATTTCAGAAGACCTGACTGACAGCTGCAGCTGTGATGATTATAAATCTGTGACATAATCACTGTCTCCATCCTTAAATAGCCTGTTGACGAGTGAACAACTGTAAAGGGGCTCATGTTACCACAAAAAATAATGAACTAACTGGGATTTCAGTGCTTGTAAAAGCATAAACTCCTGTAAATGAATGCACTCCTCGGATCGCTTTGACAGCAGCTTTATGAATGAGAAAATGAAATGGGGTGTCATAAAGTTGATTCAGGTATAGCAGGAGGAGAGGAGTCAGAGACACTCAGAGTTTGTTGGACAAGACCTGTCAGCGACCAGGTTAGGTTCACAGAGTCTGTTACCTTGATAACTGATTCAGAGTTGAAGGTAGCTCTCTTTATGGAACAGGTTCCTTTATTTTCGGGTTAACAAGCCCAGAGGGTTTAGCTAGACCTGCTTTTTGGAGTAGGGTCCAGGCCACTGTTCTTGTTTATTCAGATTTGAATGTTTTTGTTGACTTTTACTAAGCACATCATAATCTCATAGCTTTGAAAAGTTCTATACAATTTAAGTCATTATCAGAGCAAATGTGATGTCTGCAGCAGCTCCAACTTGCAACTTTTAAGACTTAAATGAACTGCTTCTAACCTTCAGATATCTTGTAGTCCAGGCCTCAGTGGACCAAGTAATTGCAGCTACATTTGAACAACAAATATATTATTAGGACAAAATTAAGATAAATATTGAATTTTAAAGAGATGGACAGGATTAGCTAATCTTCTAAAACATTTCACTGGATACATTCATGTAGTCACTCGAAGATGAGTAACTGAAAATAGAACATTTTACAGAGAAATATAATAATTTTATACATGACTTCTGATATTAAAAGTGACATATCCATGAGATAAAATAAATAAAATTGTATCTTTCACTTCACTTTGTGAAGCTGAAACATATGGGATATTTAAATCATATGTGGGACCAGTAAAGTCCCACATATGATTTAAAGCAAGGTGCATAGAACTTTAATTTTCTTAAATATCTTTTTAAAATACAAGACTTTTCCACTTTTTTGGTGATTTTTAAATTTTTTTTATTGTATTTGATTCACAAGCTTACATCGCTGCCAGCATGTGATATACTTAAATAAGAAAAACAAACTAAAACAAACAACCAACCTCCCCCCAAAATAAAATTAAATTAAAAATCCTACAGTGCACCTTTACAGTTTGAGGCATTTGATGAACACTAATTGCTGTTTTCATGGCAGCTTCTGTCAACAGCAAATTGTGTGGTTGAAGAAGTTTGTTTTATTTAGCTACCAACTGTGGTCATCTCCATATATCCTATTATGGCTGCTTCTCAGAAATAATTAAGCTTTCACTGAGACACCATCAATAGCAGACAGCTGCAGACAATACAACTCAGACTTTTATCCCATTTCTGTTTTTGCTGTTTTGCTGTTTTGAAGGGCCATCACATCATCCAAAGAGTATTTGAATACAGTGGGGAATACTCAAATGTGAAAATATGTGGACACACCCTAAAATGGGCAAGTCTGCATGGAAACAGATAAATGAGTGTACAACCAGGAATTCCTTATTTGCAGTAAGACTTATGTCAGACTAATTTGCCATTCACACGACAAATTGACAAGCATTCGAGAACATACACTCTTTAACAGCTGGCTTGTCCATAAAGCTAAAAACAGTTCTTACATGAAAAAGGCAAAGTCTGATGACCCAGTATATCTCTCAGTGTGACACACACACATCCTGTAGACAAAGTTATAGTATTTCATATTATAGTTAAAGTCTGCAGCTAAGAAATGGAGGAAACTGGCCATTTTCTTGATATTAAATTTGTGGAATTTTACTAGTTCTTTAAAAAAAATGTTCTTCTGACCTCTGGAGCTTTTTCATACTTCTGCTAACTGTTGAAGATAGTTCTCCATTTTTTCTGTATTCACTCTGCAAGAAGTGGGGACCACCACAGTTGTTCCTTTTCGGGTCTATTTTATCTCCTATTATGGAGTACATAGTTTCTCAGCGTGTACTCTGATTGGTCCAGATGTAAGTGTACCTTGTTTTGTAGTTCACAGGGATACAACTGAAATATTGTAAAAATCAGAACTTAAAACACAGATAAATAAACCAACAGCAAAGACCAGGCTTTAAAGAACATTTATATGACAGAAGCAATACACGAACACAACACAAGGAAAGAAATATTTAAAGGAAAGAAACACAACAGGAGGTAAGGCTGCATTACCAATCGCTGGCGACCTATTACCTCACTTATGAGTTTATATTAGCAATGGATATTAAATCAGAAAAATTATTTGAAAGAAGACTTGAAAGGCACACTAGACAGCTATTGTCCTAGATGTGGAACACTGGACCAACTCCTTACCGTCTTGGGACTACTTGAGGATGCATAGGAGATTGCATAACCAGGTTACATGTGCTTTGTAGACCTGAGAGATGGAGAATGACTGTGTGAACTCTGCTTTTCTCACCGATTCTGTGCATAACTTTTATGGGCAGAATTAGGCATAGCTAAATGTTTAGTTGTCTCAGGATCACGTCTTTGCTTTTTGGAAATAATGTGGTCTTTCTAGCTTCATCAAGAGGTGCTCTCCAGTTTGAGCTTGGGCAGTTTGCAGCGAAGTTCTTATCTCATAATTACTCACGTACTATTTCTCCAGCTGCTAAGGCAGTTTAACCTATGCTCTATATATATCTATATCTATATATATATATATATATATCTTACCCCCAACCTCTATGGACCAGGTTGTTCCTGTGCTGCCATGATTACTGCCTCTGTGCTATCTTTAAGCCCAATTTTGTCCAGCCATTGGTAGAATTTTCCAATATCAGCCAATTCTTCTATCTGACAGTGTTTCATACTCTGCAGAGGCCTGTTCTTCCATGATGGTTCCTGTTTCTTGCTCCTCGTCTTTCTCAGATTTCTGCTGCTTGATGTGTTCACTAAGCACATGATCATTTGTGGCCATCTTCCTGATGTATTCATGGATTTTTGTTGTTTCATGTACAGTCTCAAGGTGCTGAATTTGTGGTGAAACCTTTCATGCATGGTAATGAGCTTTTTTGTATTCATATCAGTGGCTTCTATCACCTCCTTTGGCCACCTTATTATCCCAGCAGGGTATCTGATGACTGGCAGGGCGTAGGAGTTGATTGTCTGGATCTTGTTCTTCCTATTCAACTGACTTCTCGGGACTTGCCTCACTCCCTGCAGGTAGTTGGTGGTTGCACCTTTCCTAGCGGCCTATTCGTGGTTTCCATTTGCCTCTGGTATTCCAAGGTACTTGTAGCTATCCTCAGTGTCAGCAGTATTGGCTTCCGACTACCTCCCTCTTTGTTAGCATCTGACTACACTTCTCCAGTCCAAATAATAATAAATTTTATTTGTAAGCACCTTTCATGACACCCAAGTACACTTTTCAGGGGTAAAAACAAAACAAACTAGATGAAGCATTTCCTTAAGAAAATGCACTGTGAACGCTTCAAGCAGAAGGCTTTGGGCTGAATTGGTGTCATTGCTGAAATATTTGGGAATCCTATTGAAAATGTGGAAATACACTGAATGATTCTCCTAAACATGAAGGAGAATGAAACTGAAGAAAGTTGTAGGGAGAATGAATATAATAATATTTAATTTAAAAAGATTTAAAGTTGAAAACTAAATGAAACATTTTTAGAATGTGCATTAGGACAGGACTCGAACCTGCACTGCCTGCTTCTTGCCTCGCTGCATACATCGTCTATCATTGATGAATGGTAGACGTTTTGAACCGCATACATGCTGAAGAGAGATCTGGCAATCAGAATGCTCCTACACATTGAAATCCACCAAATGAAAACAGCTGCCAGGTGCACCGCCTACCTGCTGAATTGCAGGCACTCTGTGGCCAAATCTCTGTTAAATTTGCCTCTGTGCACCTGTCAAACAACTGCTTCTAAATCAAAAACCATAGCTCCTATCAAAAATAATTTTTGAACACTGAGCATCACAAGGACTTGCTCTAAACACCGGTATTTTTTATTTTCCTGGCCATGGGAGCAGTTTAAAAAAAGCGGCTCTTTTCTGGCAGGGGTGGAAACCAGACTGGAATTGTTCATACAGACGGTTTTCAGTTAAATGGGCCTGAAGTTGAATAGCAATGGTTTTTTTTTCAAGTATTTTGGAAAGGAAAGGTAAATTAGAGATGGGGCAAAGATTATTGTAGTTGTTTGGATAAGGGCCAGGCTTTTTCAAAATTGGGGTGACAGCTGAAGCAGATATGAATGGGAGGAAAGAGGAGAGGCAGGATTTAACCAGAACTGTGGGGAGAGGATCAAGTAGACACGTGGAGGGCTTGGGTTTCCGGAGGTCAGTGATTTCAGAGGGAGTTGGTAGTTGAATGCTGGAGAGCAGCTGACAGAGGTGGAGAGGGGAGGAGAAATAGGACATAGGTGTTGGTGGATATTGTTGATTTTTTTTCACTGAAAAGCAGCATAAGACAGTTACAGGTTACAGTCAAGTAAAAATAAGAAGGAAACAAGTCAGGGGATGGAGAATATTATTTAGCAGTGAAAACAGGGTCTTGGTGTTGCCTCCAAATGACATTCTGATGTCATTCCTGTGTAGATCAGTAAATCAATGTCTTATTCACTCCTGGCATACAGATTGATGTCATCCGTGTAGAGGAGGTGGCTGATGTTTGCTCCATTTTGTTGTTGGTCACCGTATCTAATGATCTGACTTAAGGGGTTCAGGCCTCTAGTTTTTTCTTCGACTTGATGAAGGCTCTTTGGGTCCTGCTAATCTTGTACAGTTCAAGACATTCCAGGATCCATGTGTGTTGCAATGAATCATAGGTTTTCTTGTAATCAGTCCAGGCAGTGCACAGGTTGGTCAGTCTTGTCTTATAGTCTCGAGTGCAGTAGCTGATGTTTTGCTCCTCTGGTGTTTCTGTCAGTTCCTTTCTCTGTCCATCTTAGCCACTATGATGCCTAACAGGAACTTTCATGTTGTACTGAGACAGGTTATTGGCAGGTAGTTTGATGGAACTGGACCCTTCTGGGGGGTCCTTGGGGACTATGACTGTCCGTCTTTTCCCACAGGCTAACCAATCACCAACAACCTTACAGGCACCAACAATCTTGCAGCCACAGCTTCGTGTAGCAACCTCAGCAATGGAAATGTGGAACATAGTCCATTTGGGCTCAGTGTTCTTGGAATGTTGTTGAAGTTCTGCCGGAAGTGGGAGTTGAAGATCTCACAAACTGGGGCCTCTCTTCCCGAGTGTTCAGAACATACCACAAGTAAAAACTTGGGTGTGGGAGTTCAGTGAGGCGATGGTAAAAGACTTTTGGATTGCTTTGAAGCAATTCTGGCAAACTGTCAGGCAAATCATCAGGAGACTCAAGAGGAGAAAGCGGTGCTCTACCCACACAGTGTATAGTGCGGGTGGGGCGCTGCTGACTTCAACTGACTAGTTGGGTGGTGGAAGGAATACTTCGAGGACCTAATTAATCCCACTGACACACTTTCTGTAGAGGAAGCAGAGTCTGGGGATGAGGGGGTCAACTCGCCCATTTCTGGGGGTGAGAAATTCTGTTTATCATTTTTATAGCTAAGTGGTGGAAGGCTTCCACCTTGGTGTCCTCAGTCCTCTCATTTCTGCTTGATGTGGTCCTGTTGGCTTCATCAGATGGTGGCCGACTGACAAACAGTTGCATAATTACTGTAATTCAAAGTGTGTTTGATCAGATGTCTCAGTGGTGATACGCTGCAGCGTTAGTCAGCTGTTCACAGCAAGTAAGAGTAGGTAACAGGTGCTTTGTTAGTGATCGTTAAATTGTTAACTTATTCGAAGGATTAACCTTGGATTTTCTTTCCCAAGTACAGTTCAGTTAGCCCATCAAAAATCAGTTTAAACAGACTGAAGACACTATTGTTAATGTCGTGAAATGGACTGTAATTGACAATGTCCCACTTACACTCCAACTGTCCCACTACACACAAGCATACACATGAATGGTATTGTAAAACATGAGTTGCAGTCAGAATCACACATTCATAGCAGAGAGCACATGGTGCATATATATTTAACCATGCTCACACACAAACAGGCACAACTGCACCCAGTGAGAGGCATTCTGAAGGTCACCTTCTTGTAATGACACAGAAGATACTTTTTATTTTCTTTCCATATCAGGTCAGTATATAACATCCCTGAGGATGCAGTACAGTATGTTATAAAGATACAAAATCTGTATTTTTCAGTAACCCCCCCCCCAGCCCCAGTGTTTTCTCTTAGCTATATATGAATGTGACATACAGTGGTATCTGAGGTTTTTGCTCTTAAATAGGTGAAGAGCTAGGCTACACAACCAAAACAATGAACCAAAAATAGTCTAAACCACCCTATAAAATCTGTAAAAATATAATCCTTTTCATGTTACGTAAAATGTTACTTAATTTCTATGTCAATAACAGGTTTATATTCAAAAACTAATCAAACAAAAAAAAGAATTGTAAACAAGATCACACTGATCAGCCAGCTAGCCATTGCTAACTGTTTTTTTAGTTCTTAGTGTCAAAATGATATACATTTGTTTTTTAAGTCTACAGTTAAGATGCCTGCCACTACTTTTCACCTGGTTTTTATTTCCAGACTTTCAATCTTTTACTTTTTCCTCTCAGTAGACTCATTTGTACATGAGAAAACAGATGCACCATATTTTATTTATAGACTACAACAGGATAAGTGTTACATCCATCTATTTCACATGCTGAACTCAAGTAAAAGCAGAACAGACTTCTAGCACAGAGGGAGCACATTTACAACACACTGAATCCTCCAAGTACATTGGCTTTATGTAAGTGGATTCACTGAGAGACATGAGATACGCCTTCAGAGATGGAAGTATTTTTTTTCTTAAATAATGTAGCTAAGCCATGAAAAGATTTTCTACTGCTGTAATGGAGATTAAATGATTTTGAAATGATACCATTTGATACAGTTTCTTTGCACTTCCTGACTACATGGTTTTAGTCCACTGCTGATCTTAGAATTCTAAATATGCATATTTGGAACTGGACCGAATTCTGTGTTTAACTCAGTGCAATTTACTGACGTTTATATCCAGCTCTACTTAATTTCATTGAGTTTTATCTGCCTTTTAACATATGCCCCACCCACCTGCACATGCTCTCGTTTGCAATGAGAGTGAAAGAACGTATTCTGTCATCCGGTACTTATGTAATTCACTCAGACAAAAACTTTTTGATCTGCATTAGATGCTTGTTTACTATAACTTCTGGTCCTCTGCAGTATATGGACTATGCTACTCTACTTCCCCTTAAATGAATAACATCAAATGATTTGGTTTGCTATCACCTTTAATGCTTTCTGGAAGTATTATCAATGAAGAATGAGCTTCAGGATGAAGTCATAAAGGCTCAACTGCTGAGCTGCTTAAGCAAATAAGTTATGATACAGTGAGGAGAGGAGCTTGTGTGCCAACTGGCAGTGCAGGTATAAATATACAGGGATTGAAAGATGAGCTGATGGGAAACAGCACTCAGGACTGAGTGAGGGTTTCTGTCTCTGTATCCCGCCCACTATGTGTCTTCATATGTTGCTCTATAGCAGAGCTGTTTTTTTTAATTGTTTTTTTCTCTGATAGTCTCAAGTACGTCTATATGTGCTATATGGATCTTGTGTAGTCTCAGAGGTGGGAAGTAATTAAGTACAAACACTTTGTTATTGTACGTAAGTAGATTTTTCAGGTATCTGCACTTTACTTAAGTATTTATTTTTCTGACAACTTTTTACTTTTACTCCCTACATTTTTACACAAATGTCTGTACTTCCTACTCCTCGTTACTTTAAGTTTAACACGTCTGGGGAAGTTTTTATTTCCAGTCACTGCGCGCCTTCAAACAAACCAGTCTGAGACTAAATGAAGGAACCGTAACACAAAAGCCAATCCTACTGGAGTAGCCTCAATCACCAGGGCTTATCGCATACATGAAACGATGAAAGAGGCAAAACCATATAATTTATGCATCATTTATAGCGCTGTACTCAGGGGTTAGAGCAGGTTGGACTGAGTGCAATGTCTATTAAACTGTGGCCACTGTACTTCAGCTAGCTATTATTATATTAATATAGCAGGTTCTGTTAGCTTTACAAAAAAAAAAACTGGTAGAAATGTTGTTCAAGAAGCTACTTTTTTTTTTTATACTATATTTCAGAGCCTGTACTTTTTCACTTTTACTTGAGTAAAGAAGTTGAATCAGTATTTCAGTTTTTAACAGAAGTATCTGGACTTCACTACAGAATGTCTGTACTTTTGCCACCTCTGTGTAGTCTCCAGTGCCTTTTTGGCTGTTTCACTTTCCAGAATTGTTTTTCTGTGCTTGTATTTCATTCATCTATACATGAATTTATCCATCTCCTCATACTGGTGTTTAATCCATCAGATCTGAGGATTATCTCATTCTAGACATGTTGCCAAATATCTGAACCGGATGTAAGGGAGTTTGTAGCAGCTGCTGGAAAATATTTTTTCCTCTTCCTGACAAAACGTTCCTGCTCGTATTGTTATGGCTGTTTTATTAGTGCATTGTAACCCCTGCAAGTGCTGCACAAAGGTTATCCAACATGTCATTGAGAATTTTTACAATGAAGGGAGGGAGAGTCCTCCTGTTACACAACCAGCAAAAGCTCCTGAGAAATAATTGAGCATAATACAAGATCTTAAAGAGTAACGTTTCAGTCCACAGCTGCCCTTCTTCAGACTTAAAGACATTACAGGTCACACGCTATATATACACACACCCACATCTCAGTTGGATCATGTGATTGTCATTGACTGTCGACCAAATAAGGAAAACAGAAAGAGGAAACAATGGCCACCAACTACGCACGTACATGTGTTAAATGACAATTGTACAAAAAAGTGGTACAATTTGGAAATATCCAAATACAGATAGATACATAAATGCACAGATATGCAAATATTCGCATCTACGTGCGAAAGTATTGCATATATATATTTATATATATGCATATAAAAATATATAAATATATTCCGTTAGTGGAGCACATAAATCACATGTGTCAAAGATCTGGCCAGAGATATAATTATATACGAGATAATTTCCTATAACTATGATTAATGGCCCACCGATAAAGAGCGCGCCCACCACTTATACTACAAATCCCACCATGCACTGAAACAGTTGCCATGTAGGCCAAGACCTGCACACTAACCTGTTTTCCAGCATTGCCAATGACACATTGATCAAAGCAGTGATCAGCAGATGAAAACATCGGTTAGCACTTTATACAGTAACATTTAAGCTAGCCTGACCCCCGAACATGGCCAAATGAAAAGTAGAAAACAGGGATTTTTCAAACAGGTAAGTCACAAAGGACCTGATTGCTGACATCAGAGGTAAACCCTGTCTATTTTTCCTACCTGCAGCATGCATTTTCCCTGATGCTGTTTTTGAAGAAAAATGTAATTAAGCCTGAGCCACTCGAAGGGATCTGTGATGAGCCTATTGCATTCATTAGCCAGCAAACAAAAAAAGGTTAATGTCATTACAATCTGTTTCCCATCCATGCTGTTTTTTGGTTTTTGCAAAACATGGTGGCATGCATTATGCCCAAACTTCTCCACTTTGGTGTCATCTGTTCAAAGAACATTATTCCAGAAGTCTTGAGGTTTCTTCAGATGCAGCTTTGCAAACTTAAGATGTTCCATCCATCCATCCTCCCTCCTTCTCTGCACCTCTCTCTACCCTGTAGAGTCTGAGATGTATCGCTTGGGTTTTATGCAGTTGCTCTGAGTTTTCCACGACAGACCTTCGGGTGGGATTGGATTTGCTGGGCTGTTACTGGTCATTAACTGGTTTCAGGAGACAGAAGTTTGGGCATGATTGAACTTACTGGTTGACCTGTCTGCCAGTAAAATGAACCTTAATTACGACTGAAAAGCCTATCAGCACTCCTTTCCTGTGACACATCACATCTTTAAACAATTCTGCAAGCATGCATGTGCATTTGTGCCCTGAAAGCATATAATACACTACACTACGTGGACAAAAATACTGCTTCACATTACACATTACATCTACAGGACCTGCTCAGCCATGGAAACCCATGCAATGAAGCTTCCTATGAACATTTTTGTGCTGACGTTAATGCCAGAGGAAGTTTGGAACTCAGTTATAAAGTATGCA
This sequence comes from Pterophyllum scalare, assembly GCA_024447675.2. Lineage (NCBI taxonomy): Eukaryota > Metazoa > Chordata > Actinopteri > Cichliformes > Cichlidae > Pterophyllum > Pterophyllum scalare. The sequence continues at coordinate 59,818 of JAMQGT020007333.1, read as the reverse complement.
GAGCATTAATGGCTTTAATCCACTATGTGCCTTAGTACTCAGCAACTTTACGTGCTCTTCAATTTTGTGTAGTCTGCCACTTCATGGCATAGAAGCTGTTGGAAGAAATTTCACAAACTGACTTGTTGCGATACCACTGTTGAGTTCAGTAAGCTCTTTAGTGCCACCCATTCTTTTACATTCTTTTGTAAAGGCAGATTACACGGACAGGAGCTTGATTTTACACACCGGTGGCAATGGGATTTTAAAAACACCTAAATTCAAAGATTAAGAGGTGTGTCCCAATACTTTTGTCAATATAGTCTATCTCTCGACATCCCTGCAAGTTTGAGAGAGTGTGTAAAAGTTTGCTGAGGTGTAACGTAGTGTGAGACAAACCAGCACAAACTTCTATCATGTGTCATTCCTGTTGTTCTTTCCAGGAGGGAAAAGGCAGGAGGGGTTTTGTTTTTGCTAATGGATAGGAAAAATAAAGTAAAGTTTCCTCTCAGGGCGTAGCAGCTCTGTGATGTCATATGGTTGCTATGTTTGCTGTGTGTAATCATTATGAGAGCCTGTCATCTTTTGTTAAAAGGCAGACAAACAGACATAGTGCATTATTTTCACACATGCTAATAACACACCCATGCTCATGTGACGCTGCTGGCTCTTGCTGCAGAAAACAGCCAGACGTGTCAAACTGGCTCTGCTCGCTACAATACCTTCTCTTTCTTTTACTTTTTGAAGAATGTCTTTAAACTCTGTAAATTTGTCTGTCTTCCTTTTGTAGCAATAAGAACAGAAATGCATTTACATTCAATAAAAGTTTCAAAATCATTCTTTATTTTTTTGTGCCCCGATTTCATTGCTGGGTTGTGAATAAGCAAGTTGGTGGGTGTGTTGCATGCGACTGATGTGTCTTCTGACAGTTTGGTGGTTTTGTTTGTGATTCCACTACTGGCTTTCTCCACATATCTTGTGTGTCTGTATTGTACTCTGCACTGTATAAACGAAAGCACAAAAAAATGTCTTTAAAAAATCATAAACTTTCTACCTATTATGTCCCTGTGTCCGAAACAAAAACAAAGCACATATGACCAAACAGAGGGCCAAAAACAAAACAAAAGGTGGAAGTGCAAGGATAGGCAACAGTCCACAGATCAACCAGGCCAAGGAGCCAGCTGTGAGAACAACACTCAGGTGGCCAGCCTGGTGGCCAGTGGCTGAGACAAAGCAGTTCAGGTGACTGACCACTGACCAAGTATTGCAGGGAGGGCTATCCAGTTTAGTCACCTCAGAGTGGGACCACTCCTTTCCCCAGGTGACTGTTATGATGAGGAGCAGGTGAGTTGAGGAAGAGGCAGTGGAGAGATGACAGGCTGAAGGAGAGGTGATGTAGGAATAGCTTGGAGAAACGAAGCTGAATCCCTCCCCTGGACCTGGCAACCGATAATACAGCTCATATTGCAGATTTTTTCTGAGCATTATGACCGAGTGTGTTGTGAGCCAATGTTAGGATAGGTGAGGAGCCATGATGATGAGGAAATAGGTCCACAACAGAATGCCAGTTGCGGTATTCTTTTATGCTCATCTGTGGCATTAATTATCTGCTGGGCAAAGTCCCTTAGCTCGGCAATAACTTCCTCTCACTGCTTGGAGGAAATCTTTGAGTTCGTGGGGTCCACGGTTTGGTCAGGTCGTTCTGTCGTGGCGGGCGGTGTGACAGACAGAATAGGACCCTGAGCTTAAAATTTCAGAGAACTGCTGCTTGGAAGCTTTCTTTTGGGGTGAAAAAAATCAGGTGACATATGACATAACATATGAACTAGCAACTGCTTCATTTCTGGAAATGAATCACGTGACTGTTTCACAGTCCAGCGGGTGATTCACTGACACCACCACATCTCATCACTAACAATAAGAAAGAAAAAAAAAGAAGAAACAGTTAAAAAATGAATATGCTTCAATAAAATGCTTCGAATGTTCCCCTTCCCGCAAAACCCTGCCATAGTTACACAAGCACGCCCAATTTATGCCATGTTTCCTCTCCTTAATAACAAAACATACAAACTCATCCATCTTTATTTGTAAATAGAACATGATATCATGATATTCGGTCATAATATGTGTGCCTCAAAGAATGCAAAGATGCTTCAAGACGAAAGGTATTTTCTCCAAAAGTAAGGTAACTATTGAGTCGTGTGTGCATGCGTGTGTGTAATTAAAAGCATTGCACTTCTCCAGGAGAGGGCACTGTAATTGAAGCTTTGAGTAATCAACCCATTTTAGAAATAGTTGACTCAAGTAGTTCAGTGCTTCAGAAAAGCTTCATTTGCCCATCAGTGAAGGCAGACAATCCAGAGCATTGAATCTTCAAGACAAAACATGGAGCAAACAGAAACGCCACCATGAAGAAAACAATGATGCAACAAAGCGCAAAGGGAGACTGAGGCAATATATACACACACAGATAACGAGACAATAGGAAACACCTGGAAAGGAAACACAGGACGCAAAACAAGACACACTGCACAAAGACCAAAGACACACCAAAATAAAGCAGGAAATAACTAAACACAAAGGCCAGGACTACGACACATGAACTTGACACAAGGGCAGAGGATAAACAATAAACACACCACCAAAGAATAAAGCAGGAATCCAAACTAGGAGCCAAATGATATAATCTCAAGAGCCATGCTGCTAAGGAGACTAAAGTTACCTATACACTATATATTGATGGCTGAATTTTAAAAAGTGATAATCAAGGGAACATGGAGAACAAACCTGATGTCTGCTTCTCTTCTCTTTTCGTCCCCTTGGTCAATTCCTACATCTACCCTTTTCCCATTTTTTTTTTCCTTCTTGTAACCTTTGACTGTTCCTTCCTCCCTCTTTTCACAGTATGTGGCTGTGAACTGGCCCAGGGAGGTTTCTTTGTGCGGCAGGGTGAATACATCTGTACTCTGGACTACCAGCGGCTGTATGGGACTCGCTGCTTCAGCTGCCAGGACTTCATCGAGGGGGAGGTTGTGTCCGCGCTGGGCAAAACCTACCACCCACGCTGCTTTGTCTGCACCTCATGCAAGTAAGTAATTGGGATGTGGAGTAGAATCCAAAAACAAGAATTAATTTTTCTCTTTGGTAATTCCTAAAAACTTGCAAGTCATCTTTAAGAGTGAGCCATAACATACTAGACTTGAGTCTTTTAACCTTGTTTTTAAATGAGAGAATCACGGTTCTGGGAGCAGCATATTCTTATAGCAAATAAAATGACTACCATTAGCTTTTACTATGAGCATCCAAACAGCACTGTGTCAATAAAATGTCAATAAGTATATTTGGCAACACTAGCAGCCCTTAAAAAAGGAATTCCGTTACTGACTCTATATTGAATTTCATGACATTATCAGACACTTCATAATACAGGTGTTTTTTTAAACAATAAGATATAGTAAAAAGGGGATGTGCACATTATTGTGGATCAGGTCTTGATTATAACAAATATAGTGCTTTAAAAACATTAAATTTGTTATTTTAAGCCTGGACTGAAGCTGACACGTGGATAATCAGTTAGAGCTTAAGTCAAAGGCAATGATGAACTTGGCATTTAGATGTGATTGTTAAACTTCGGGTTAAAAGGCTCAAGAGTTGCATTTGGGGTGGCTGTAGCTCAGGTCATCTGTTTATTAAAAGGTTGGCTGTTTGAGCCCTGACTGCTCCAGTCTGCATGCCAAAATGTCACTTCTGAAATACACTCACACACAATACTGATAACCTAAAAGATTTTGTGGGAACAGAAAGGTGTTTCAGTAGTGTGTGTGAGTGCATTTCTGTAGTAATGTCCCTAACAGCCCCTCATACTGGATGGTCTCTTGATGCCATTTCTGAACAACTACAGATTCCAAGATCATCAGTTCAAACAATTGTACGTAAGTTATACAGATGCGTCGCCACTTTGCCAAGATCTGGAAGACGACCCAAATTGTCACCTTCGCATGAAAGGAAATTGGTTAGTATGTTCAGGAACAACTCAGAACCACTAAGCTCAAGCCTGCCATGAGTCGGAAAGTGCTGGAACACCAGCATCACTGTCCACAGTGATTTTACATCGCCATGCATAGTGTGGGTGAGGTTGGGATATAGCAATTAAACCAAGTGGATAGGTCTTCATATATCCTCTGCCAGAACTTCTCAACAGGCATACAAGACCATACAGCATGCATGTAGTTCTCAGCAGATTGCACACACAGTGGGTGCATATGTTGTGGTGTATAAGGCCCATTTGGAACAGCCTTTTTCCTGTATAGTGCGTGCTATGGAGAGTTTAATATTGTGTAAGTTGTAAGTTTGGACTGTCATTTTGAAAGTGTTTAAAGAAATTTGTGTCCAGAAGTTTTGATCTGGATTAATGGAGAGATGACGTTCCCATTTTGCAATTAGGAGAGAAACTGAGTCATCAATATTTAACAATAACTTATACAGTTTTGGTAACAATTTGGGGGTAGAGAGAGATTTTAAAATTCTGTTACGCATGTAGGCATTTCTAAATGTATCTGACTGAGACTAAATGTTTCCTGTACGATGGACTTCAATTGCTAATATTTCAGAAATTTACTGTTGTTGATTTCATATTTAGATGTAAGTTCTTGGACTGACAAATATCTGGATTGTTCCAAAAGGTTGTTAGTTTACAGGGGATAAGTGAAGATTTATAAATTCCCACCAGGCTATCAGAGAGGTGTTTATGTTAAGGTTTTTAAAGCAATTATGATTCGTGACAGTGGAGCTAATGAAAGTCATATTCTTTCCCACAAAGTGCTTGTTCTGTGTTCATCCATGGGCTGTCTAATGAACTCAATTCAATCAATTCTGAAACATATTGCAACCAATTGCTAAGAAGTAGTAATTAAAAAATTGGTAGTTCTAGACCTGCATTTTTGTTTTTTGTAAAGTTTTTAAACTTATTAGTGATGGTTTGTTTTTCCATAGAGATTTTGAGATCTAGTGACTTAAACCAAGCAACAGAGGGTTTATTAGGGATCAGTGAGAACAAATACTTGATTTTTCTTTCCTTTTTACGTGTTTTTAACCCTTCCCCTCATATATGTATGGTAAGAACACTTTCTCATTATGTTTAGGCTTACATGTATCCAAAGGTCTTAATGAAAAAGGTCAAACATATTCCAATCGTATTCACTGGAGAAATATATTTTCAGAATTCTCCCATTATTAAGATAGCTCAAAATCAAAATGGAACCATCTTTACAGAGGGAAATATCTCATAAGCAATGTGTGCTTTTCACTGTCATCACACAAAGCTAGAAGACACATACATGTATAAATATAGGACACACGTGCATGCCTCTTTTGTGTAGAGGGTGTCTGTGTCAGAATATTGTTTTCCAGGCCCTGAAAGGTAATGAAAGCCTCTCACAGGCAGGAATTTTAAGTATGTGGCCAGATAGTGCAGCCACTTTACCTGTTCCCACAATTAGTGTTTAGTGTCTTTTGATCTGTGTGTGTGTGTGTGTGTGTCATCCGTGTCATACTGTCAGTGATCCCATTGCTGAACCTGAATGCTCCACTGTGGTATTTGGAGTTTGCAATCATTTAGCTCCTTTGCTCCTCCTAACAAATGTTGCCTTTGTGATATCCGAATACAGGCTTATTGTGAACAATATAAAAATGAGGCTGAGAGGGGAAAAAAACACTTCTTGACCTCAGATTGGGGTGTATGTGTTTTTATGTGTGTATATCACACTGTGACACACGCTGTGTCAATCATCAATTATTTAGTAATCTAGCTGTTTTTAATCTTACTGTCTATGTTTCTTTTGTGTATCTGGGCTATTTTTTATATTGACTCACTGCAATAATGTGGTAATAATGTGGTAATTTGAAAATTAAAAGGAAGGAATCATGTAGAAATCACATAATTACCAAGAAACCTAAGTCGCAGGTTGTTGATCAGTTTTGTAAGGCTTCTTCAGTCGCTGAAGAAGCCTTTTGGATGAGAGGTGAAATTAGGAAAAAAGAAGTCCAGTCGGCCTAAGCGCCAGAGGCTCCAGGTGGTGGAAGGAATACTTCGAGGACCTCCTTAATCCCACTGACATGCCTTCTTGTAGTGGAAGCAGAGTCTGGAGATGAGGGAGATTACTCGCCCATCACTGGAGGGTGAGGTTACTGAGGTGGTTAAACAACTCCTTGATGGCAGGGCCCCTGGAGTGGGCAATATTTGACCTTAGGTCCTGAAGGCTCTGGATGTTGTACGGCTGTTTTGGTTTAGTAAGGTCTATATTTTGTACTATTGTAGCCAAGAAAGAAAGTAAAATAATTCTTGTAACTACCTTTGATAAAATAGCACATATAGTTTCTAAAGCTTTGGGAAACTTCAGACCAAGAATTAAACTTTAAGTGGGACCTTTATATTTAAAGACCAACTATGTCAGCCTTAAAAATGTAACTTTTTGGCTGTTTATGCATAAGTCACTTTTATTATCAGCCATTCACAGTCTGCCAGGATGTATTCCTCCCTCAGTAGCTGCCTGTGTCAGTGTGACAGCAGTTCCTAATATCACATTTCAGAGCTGTAGCAGCACGTGGCAGCGAGTCAGAGCTCTGCTCTGCCAAGGAATCATCGTTCCTTCTGCATTTGACTCGGTGATGGCAGCTGTTGGTGAAGCAGAATGCACAAACAGCCAAGAGACATTAACATCGTTTCACTATCACTGCAATGTCTCTTTAGCTGTAAAATAGCATTTGTCTTTGGCTGGTAAGTGCAGCCAGTGTCAGTGGTGCACTTTCAATTCACAGTAGATGCTACAAGCAGGAAAACTCATAAATTTAAACATTTAATCATGAGATGTCAAAACTGAAGACCTCGATCTAAAACCTAGGCACTGTGCTGTTACAGGCTGTGGCCTTCTGGTCTTTGGCTTTCCACCATGTCTTTAAACATGACTGTAGATATATATGCAGTACATATATGTAAACTATATTACCAAAAGTATTCACTCACCTATTCAAATAAATAATTTCAGGTGTTCCAATCACTTCCATGGCCACATGTGGATAAAGACAAAAAAACACCTAGGCATGCAGACTGCTTCTACAAACATTTGTGAAAGAATGGGTTGCTCTCGGGAGCTCAGTGAATCCCAGCATGGTATCATGCAATAAGCCCAGTCCTGAAATTTCCTCGCTACTGAGTATTCTATAGTCAACTATTAGTGGTAGCAATTTGGAATGACAGCGACTCAGTCACAAAGTAGTAGGCCATGCAAAATCACAGAGCGGGCTCAGTGGATGCTGAGGCGAATAGTGCACAGAAGTCACCAGCTTCCTGCAGTCAATTGTCACGAACTTCATCTGGACTTTAGATTAGCTCAAGAACAGAAAGCTTCATGGAATGGCTTTCCATGGCTGAGTAGCCAAGCCTGAAGCATAATGCAAAGCGTCAGATGCAGTGGTGTAAAGCACGCTGCCACTGGACTCTAGAGCAGTGTAGATGTGTTCTCTGGAGTAACAAATCCTGCTTCTATGTCTGGCAATCCAATCAATGAGTGTGGGTTTGGTGGTTGCCAGGAGAAGAGTAATTGGCTGGCTGTATTGTTCTAAGTGTAAAGTTTGGTGGAGGAGGCTGTTGATTGGACAATTTATTCACTGATACGCTTCTTTTGCACTTATTGTATTTGGGTTAATATAAAAGCAAAAAAAAAAAAGTCATTTTTATAGATTGGTAATCAATGTAATAATGTCTACTCTTTGCATTCCAAAAAATAAACAAAGTAAATATAGCAGGTATTGCAAGGCTCATGTCTCTAAATGTATGTGTTTACAATAAAAAAAAAAGCTTAAAATTGAAAATATAAGGCAAAAAAAACCTGTTATAAATAATCAATAAAACTATTCAACAACAGCTGAAAAGCTTAAAATATTAAATAAATATTCTGAAAATTTAGGATTTACTTTTTCTGGCTATTTGAAATCAGCTTTGCGTCAGCATTCAGGGGATAGCATTAAGAGCTAACATAATAACACATTTAAATTAATAAAGACACTGTAAAAGTAAATAAATACATAAAATTATATCAGAATATTTAACAGTATGTATCTGGTGACTTGTCAAACATATTTTGGTTGGTATGGTTACAGTTTGGGCTCATGACCTCAGTATTTCTAAAATAATTTCTCGCTAAGGATAAGATGAAGGCTCCTACTGGCAGTTGAAAGTGATGGGCATAATAATACTTTGTGTCAGATTTTTTCAGGGGTTGGAGGATATTAGTAATTTATCTTATTTCAGAGTACAATGAAACAAACTGCAGAGTATCTGTAAAATCCCTCATCTGATGTTCTTCTGTTTGTTTGTTTGTTTGTTTGTTTGTAGACAGCCATTCCCAGCCGGTGACCGAGTGACATTTAATGGGAAGGAGTGCATCTGCCAAAAGTGTACCCAGCCTCTTCCTGCCAACACCCCTGCACCCATACAGGCTGTCCACAGTCAGTGTTTTTATCCTCTGCCTGGGTCTTTTAAAAGCATAACTCATGCCATAAGTAAACTTCAAACTGTTTGTTCCTTCACCTAAAGTGGAACTTTCCTAAATTGTGTTTCCCTCCCAGAAAACCAAAATGCCCGTTGTTTCTTTTGCCCTTCGACTCAGCTAAATCAAAGAACTTTTCCCCTCAGACAAAGTCAACTCTAATGTCATTTTCCATTAAATATCACCTAATCTTTGTATTTTTGTGCTCTGTACAGATTGCTGTGGCTGTGGAAAGGAATTTAAAAATGAACAGTCACTCGTGGCGCTGGACAAGCACTGGCACCTGGGCTGCTTCAAGTGTAAAGTCTGCAACAAGGTGCTCAACGCTGAGTACATCAGCAAGTAAGTCTGACTGGCTATCTAAATACACTTCCATTATTGCAATACTTCATTAATGTTGTTATTTATTCTGGATTTTTTATATTGTTGGAGTTTTGGAGTTTGAGTGTTGAATCTCACAGACCGTCTAAGTTAAGGATTCAGAATCTTTTCTGTCTTATAGTCTTAGCACCTCTTTTATCACTGTGCCTAATTACATGTAAAATAAAAGATGATTGACTCAGGAATGATTGAAGAAGGTCATTTAAGTCCCTAATATTCAGTAAATGTACTTGGCACTGATGTGTGAATACGGATCGGCACTTTTTCAGTGACTGAATTGTAAAGTAGGTTTAATTACAGTTAAGCTATTTTACCTTTTTTAAAAAAAAAAAAAATTCTTTTTACATTTGATACTCCTCAGGGATTACATGCAGGCCGGGAGGACCCATTTCCTGTTTGTAGTGTATTGTTTGTATTAACATACAATCAGTAAAATTAAAATGAAAAGCAGAAATCCTGTTTTTTATTTCATCGTGTTAGAACCTCTTTTTTTTTTAATCCCTTGCAACAATTTTCACTAGTCTTCACCTGCTAGCTGATTTAGGGTTGATCGGACAGTTTATTCACTGATAATCTTCTTTTGCATTTTTTTTATAGTTGGGTTAACTTTAAAAGAAATATAAAAGCAAACAAAAGGCCATTTTATAGATTTGGTAATTATTGTAATACGTCATACTTCATTCATTCTGTGATATCTGGAATGGGCTCTCTTGTTGTATAAGTAGTTAAGAAAATGAATGGATGGATATAAAAATAATTTATATAGAGCAGAGTAGAGTGCAGCTAGAGAAGTATGGACTGCAGATCTTTTTGCCAGAATATACACTGCTCAAAAAATTAAAGGAACAGTTTGAAAACACATCAGATCCCAGTGATGAAAAATTGTGAAAAGAAGTGAATAAAATGTTAGAGGAGGCTGGTCCATTTTGCCGAAATTTCATTGCAGCAACTTCAAAAGATACTTTGTAGTTTGTATGGCCCCCATGTGCTTGTATACTGTATATGGCCTGACAATGTCAGGTCATACATATAAGCACAGGGTGACAGTGGTTGACCTGCTTATTCTGGTATTCTGGCAAATGCCAGAGTATCAGTCTGGCTCCATGTTGCCAGACAGTGGCACAGAGCTCACTAGAGGATGCTGGGCCCTCGGGCCGCCCTCATGAAGTCTATTTCTGATTGTTTGGTCAGAGACATTCACACCAGTGGCCTGCTAGAGGTGATTTTTTAGGGTTCTGGCAGTGCTCATCCTATTCTTACTTGCACAAAGGAGCTTATACCAGTTGTGGTGATGGGTTAAGGACCCTCTGTGGCCCTGTCCAGCTCTCCTAGAGTAACTGACTGTCTCCTGGAATCTCCTCCATGCTCTTAAGACTGTGCTGGGAGGCACAGCAAACCTTCTTGCAATGGCACGTATTGATGTGCCACCCTTGGCCTACCTGTGCAACCTCTGTAGGGTCCAGGTATGGCCACATGCTACCAGTAGTCACACTGACCCTAGCCAAATGCAAAACTAGTGAAAAAAAAAAAGTTAGAAAAGATGAGGAGGGAAAAATGTAAGAGGCTTCCATCTATAAATCCTGCTTTGGGGGTTGTCTCTAGTGCATCTGTTGTTAATTTCATTAACACCAGAGCAGCTGGAGCCGATTAACAACCCTTTCTGCTAGTTAATTGCCCAGATATCCCAGAAGTTTAATTGACCTGATGCTGTACTCTGATTAATAGTATTCCTTTAATTTCTTTGAGTAGTGTATCAAAGTCAGTCATTGACTGCTAGCTAGGAGCTTTAGAATGCAATAGTCAGATTTATTTTGTTGCTAGCCTAAATCCTGTTGATGGTTTTATGTTGGATATACACAGCACCAGTCATTCTGCCTGCCAGATAATGAGGCACTGAGCCACCTCTTTATCTAATTTTTGTTTCTGTCTCATCCTTTCAGGGATGGGATCCCCTACTGTGAGATGGACTACCATGCCATGTTTGGCATCCAGTGTGAGAGCTGCAAGAAGTATATCACAGGGAAAGTCCTTGAGGTACAGTACTAATAGCATCCATAAGAAGTGGTAGCTGTTATTATATAGAATATGGTTCAACTTACTTTTTGTCTACTCTATAGGAACAGGTATGGGAAGAAGAATTATGGAGCTAAAATAGTGATAGATGCACAAAAAGAATAAGTGTTGAAAACACTGAATAATTTAAATTGACCTCACTGCAGAGCCTGCAATCCCACATAATCCTAAAGTATATTGTAAATATGGTTTAGTTTATTGAGTATTCACTTTGATTTTGATTTAGTTTTAGTCTTTTACACAAAAACTAAATCATCAGTGATGTACAATTTCTAGGACGATAAACCAGAAACTTGCACATTCCTTCTCACTACAGCTCAAAGAAAGCTTACACCGCTCAATCATGTGTTGAGAAGCTTCCCTTTTTAAAAACAGATTGCTCGCAGTATTTTTCCCTACTTTGTTCAGCTGCTGCTTGTCTAATCTCAGTGGTCTGATGATTAATTTATTAAATAACAATCTTCCTTCCAAGAGCGGTATCATCAGATTGCAAAGAGAAAGAGAGCATTATACATTATACCTAATGTAAGATGCTTCTTGTTGATGGCAATACAACATTATCAGACTTTATCATCTGACTGAGAGATACCAATCAAGAACTGCAGCGTATGCTTCAGCAGGTTTGTTTCAATATGTTTGTTTCTATATGATATGTTGTTTTATCCTCATTTAATTTTAGTTTTACTCTCTCATTTTTTTGTTGTTTTCACTGTTGACAGATCACCACTTGCTCCTCACACTGACTCTGCCATTGTGGTCATTTTGTTAGGCAGTTTAAATGTTTATTTACTCTATTCTATAAGCAGCAGGGCCCACAACTTAAGATTATGCAGTATGAGACACTGAATCTATACCCAAATGAGAGAATTATTAATAGGAAGATATTGTTGAATGACTGGTTTTCAATTCAGTTCAATTTAATTCAATTCATTTTTATTTATATAGCACCAATTCATGGTAGCAGTTGCCTCCAGGTGCTTTATATTGTAAGGTAAAGATGTTACAATATTAGAAAGAAACAATCACACAACCCCCTATGAGCAAGCACAAGGCAACAGTGGGAAGGAAAACCTCAGACCGGCCAACTGCCGTGACTCGCAAGGGGTAAGGAGAAAGAGAAGAAAGCAGAGATAGAAAGGACAAAAGTTAAACTATGGGAGAGAGAACCGTAGTTTATAATTTAATACAATAGTGGTGCCTAAACACACAGAGCGTGAAAAGAGATGAGTGAAGAAGAAACCCACAGAGCATCATGAGAAGTCCCCAAGCAGCCAAAGACTATTGCAGCCCAACAGAGGGCTGGTTCACGGTCACTTGATCAAGCCCTAACTATAATATTTATCAAGTAATATTTATCAAAAAGGAATGTTTTGATTCTAATAATAAAACTTGAGGGAACATTTGTCACCCAAGCCCAAACTGGGAGCTGGTTCCACAGGAGAGGGGCTTGGTAGCTGCAGGCTCTGCCTTTCATTCTACTTTTAGAAACTCTGGAAACCACGAGTCTGAGATCAAAGTGCTCTGTTAGGATAATGTGATTCTGTGAGGTTCTTTAGCTATGATGGAGCCTGATCATTGAAGACCTTGTATGTGACGAGAAGGATCAATTCTGGATTTAACAGGGAGCCAATGAAGCAAAGCTAATATGGGAGAAATAGGATCTCTTTTTACATTAGTACTCTCACTGCACCATTTTGGATTAGCCTGAGGCTTTTTAGGGAACCTTTAGAAACACACGATTATAATATATCACAGTATTCAGCCTGGAAGTAATGAATGCATGATCTACTTTTTCAGCATCACTGTGAGACAGGATGTTTCTAATTTTAGAGATTTTAAGCAGATGAAAGAAAGACATATCCTGATCAAAAATGATTCCCACATTCCTCACAGTATTGCTGGAGGCCAAGGTAATGCTATCCAGAGTAAGTATCTGGCCAGACACCATGTTTCTTAAATGTTTAGGGCCAAATATAATAACTTGTGTTTTGTCTGAATTTGGGCAGAGACAATTATGTACAGGGGTTGGACAATGAAACTGAAACACCTGTTATTTTAGTGTGGGAGGTTTCATGGCTAAATTGGACCAGCCTGGTGGCCAATCTTCATTAATTGCACATTGCACCAGTAAGAACAGAGTGTGAAGGTTCAATTAGCAGGGTAAGAGCACAGTTTTGCTCAAAATATTGCAATGCACACAACATTATGGGTAACATACCAGAGTTCAAAAGAGGACAAATTGTTGGTGCACGTCTTGCTGGCGCACGTGTGACTGTGAGCTCCACAGGGTCAATATACACGGCTGGGCTGCTATAGCCAAACCTTTGGTCACTCGTGCCAATGCCAAACTTCGGTTTCAAAGCTGCAAGGGTTGCAAACCTTGGGCTGTGGACAATGTGAAACATGTACTGTTCTCTGATGAGTCACCAGATCTAAATATTATTGAGCCACTTTGGGGTGTTTTGGAGGAGCGAGTCAGGAAATGTTTTCCTCCACCAGCATCACGTCGTGACCTGGCCACTATCCTGCAAGAAGAATGACTTAAAATCCCTCTGACCACTGTGCAGGACTTGTATATGTCATTCCCAGGACAAACTGATGCTGTATTGGCCGCAAAAGGAGGCCCTACACCATACTAATAAATTATTGTGGTCTAAAACCAGGTGTTTCAGTTTCATTGTCCAACCCCTGTACATCCAGGCCTTTATGTCTTTAAGACATTCCTGTAGTTAAACAAATTGATTTGTCTGATCTGGCTTCATAGATAAATGTAACTGAGCATAATGGAAAAAATACTGGTCCCAGCACAGAACGCTGCAGAACTACTGTAAATGTCATGTATGAAGAAGACTCCCCATTAACATGAATAAATTAGAAATGACCAGATTCTAACTATCCAAACTGCTGCAGTACATTTCCTTTAATATGAACAGTGTATTCTGATCTCTGTAGTAAAATGTTGTGATCAACAGTGTCAAATGCTGTACTGAGGTCTAACAGGACAAGAGCTTATGTCCAATACTGGGAGAACCTAATTTTTCATTTCTGGTTTGCTGGGATTGCCCATAATTTTCTGTCCAATTACAATTTCATATTTTGCTATAGATTTCTTTAAACTTTAATGCTGTGCAAAAGTGGAGTTGCCCAAGAGCCAATGACCACTTGTGGAGAGCTACAAAAAGATCTGGAATCAGCAGGTACGATTGTTTCCAAGAAAACAATAAGTAATGCACTCTACCGCCACAGCCTGTATACACGCTCGCCACACAAGACTCCATTACTGAAGAAAAGTGTATTGAAGTGTGTTTAAAGTTTGCTGAACAACATTTAGACAAGCCTGTGAAATACTGGGAGAATATAATCTAGAAATTGAACTCTTTGGATGCCATAATCCACACCAGGTTTGGAGATCAGAAAGTGCTGCATATCACCCCGAAAACCATACCAGCTGTGTTTGGAGGTGGGAACATCATGGTGTTGGGCTGTTTTTCAGCATAATGGCACTGACATGCTTCAGGAAGGAAGGATGAATGGAAAAATGTACAGACACTCTTGATAAAAATCTGCTGCCATCTACCAGGATGATGAAGATGAAATGAGGGTGGACATTTCAGCAAGACAATGATTCCAGAACATACAGCCAAGGAAAACTTTCCATTGTTTTCAGAGAAAGAAAATAAAGTTGCTGGAATGGCTGAGCAAATCTATGAAAGGAACTAAAGCTCAGAGTTCACAGAAACTTCAGGATTTGAAGAGTGTTTGTGTGGAAGAATGGGCCGAAATCACACCTGAGCAATGCACGCGACTCGTTTCTTCATACAGGAGGCATCTTGAAGTTGTCATCACCAACAAATATGTACAAAGTATTACATTTCAGTAAGCATGTTTGATACTTTTTCCCTGTGTCATTTCTCATTATTACAGATAACTTCATTTATGGACATCTATGGTTTGATTTCTTTGCATGGATGAATTGGGTGGGTCTCACCTGTTCTCTGGTGAGAATTTCATGTCAATGTCCTTTAGAAATATAGTTACTTAGAAAATTGGTGATGTCTTCAACACTTTTTTTACTCGCTGTAGTTAAAGATAAATGTGTAGATCATTTATTTTGAAACCTGCTTTTAACTCAGTGATATTTAGATCTCAGCTGTTTCAGGCATTCCTGATGTTTCCTGTTTCCTGATGTGTTTTTTCTTTTTCAAATATATATTTTTTATTGTTGGTGGGTTATGATTTGAGTTTAATCTTGGATTCTGTTGACAGAGAACTTTGTACTTAATGTAAGATGGCCATACCACAGATCAGACAGATAAAACTTTGAGGAAAGATACTAATCAGGAGTGGCAGAGGGTGATTCTACAGGTTGTTGAGAAGACTTTAAAATAAGAGTTCAGTTGTCCACTTTTGCATCCTTGCCATTTTTTGTTTCTATTTATGTAGATATTCAAGATTAAGGTAGAAAGAAATGCATATATTTGAGTTCCTGGGATGCCATACAAAATCATAGTAAAAGACCAACAACACCTCTTTCCAGTAATTAATTCTTCAATTAGTTTTTTTCTCATACATTTTCCATTTCTTATAAATTCACAGCTTTAATCTTGAAAATTTCACCTTTTTTTTTCTCTGAATTTTATTCCTCTTCAACCAGCCCCATATTTTCATTTAATCAATTTATTTACCTTCAAAAATAAAAAAGAAACAAGTAAGGAAGGGTTGGTTTAGATTATATTGTTTAAGTTAGCAGCAGGAGATGGAGTTGCAAATCAAGTTATGAAATTTAAACATCCATAGGATCTTACATAGAAAGAAGGCATCAGCTAGCTAACAGTTAGCTGGGCTATTACTGACCTTCATCTCATTAGCATCCAGGGTTGAGTCAGATAAAGCTGTCTCGTGTATCAGATTCAGGACCCATACCAGCTGTTCTACCTTTGAAATAGTAGCTGAAAGAGTGTTTTTTCAAAATGCCGTGACATTTGGTTGAGATCAAAGAGTCTGCACACTGGGGACATACTGCAGTCAGTAACTGGCAGCAGTGGAACTGAAACTATGTTTATTGCTGCCCACTGTCCCTTTGCTTTGGCATTTATTTATTTCTCATCCAAGATGTCAGTCAGTCACCTGTCAGTGGAGCCATGAGAGTAGATGCTGTTATGTGTCATGTGTTTTGCTCAGTTGAAATTGGGATGCAGAGCACAGCACAAGAGCAATGTGCGGTGTTTGTTTACCTCAGTAATTAATGCTGAGTAACAGGGAAACACTGGAATGAGCAAAAACAACAAAACAATTTTTTTAATAAAAATTGTTGCATTCTCAATTATTGTTGAAGAGGAAAGCATTTGGGCACCACTGGTGATTTGGGGCTACATCAAAACATGTCAAATTTTTGGTTTCACATTAAAAGGTCTAAAGAGCTTGAGTTGAAGGCATTTATGCCAGTATTTTCCTCTTAGACAGACACTGTGTATAACAGGTAATGAACTGGATATAGATCCCACTGCTGTTTTGTTCTAATAACCTGTGATGCAACACAGAGTTTGATATCGGTACACTCAAGTAGATTAAAGCCTGGCCTAGACCATGAAGCATTCACATGTTTTTGTGCCTGTGTGTTTGTACTGCCACAAATTTATTCCAGTCTTCTAAAAGAAGCACATCCCTCACCTGACTGGTTCATGGAATTGTGAGATGAGTGAATGAACAGAGCATTAGAGGGAGGATAATTTTGAGAAGGCGTATGGTCTGTAGGTAGTAACGAGGTAGAAAGCAGCACTTTTTATCCTTGCCAACCTTGTCACCACACTCCCATTATCTAAAGCCATATTCTCCATAAGACTCAGCCACAAACTTCAACCCTGGCTGACCAGCGACAGCCCCAATCCTAAGAAAAAAATCAGATCACAAGTTTTCAGTCTCAACTTCCTGCGAAACCATCCCTGAGCCCTTCTGTTTCTTGACATATCAGTCCTGCAGGACATTGAATATGATAATTCTCCTCCTTGTGCAGTCTTGGATTCTGATAAAGGAAGGATTTGACTGCAATACTATCTCCTTTCCGTCTCTCTCATACTTTCCATGTTTGAATTTCAATCCAGTTCCGGCCTTTTATCTTTTCAGGTCTCAGTGTTCCTAGCTCAGCTTCCTCTTTTCTCGACATCTCTATGTATCTTTCTCACTTCAGTTCAAATATGAACTTTTGGCATGGCATTGACACCTTCTGTCAGTTTTTAAACACATGACCTTTTGTTTTTCTGTCAGTAACACCTAGACTTGGAGTCTCCTTGCTTCATTTTTTCAGTACATTTCTGTGCCTGGTTGCTTCCTCTCTCCATCTGCTGTCAATTTGGCTCAGAGAAGCATTAAGTAGGGTGTTATCCAAGAAATGTGCTGTTGACATCCTGTTTTCTGGTATCCTTCTCTATTAGGATGACGCAGCACAGTGGACGAACCTCAGAGGTATTATGCGTAATCAGACTGCTGATAGCTGTTATTGCCGCTCCTGATCTCTTTGCAATAGAGAGGGGAAAAAAATGAGTTCATTTCGATAAACTTCCATCTTGACCTGTTTTGTTTATTATTGTGTCCATAAATCATGTGTTTTAGGACAAGAAAGAATTTCTGCTCAGTTCCAGTAATGGCTATTTTATTGTTGCAAGAAAAGACAACAAGGATCTGGCATTCAGAAAATCATCACTGAGCAAGGGAAATGTTTTCTGATTACCCAATAGACTGGGAAACGTAATGAAATCAATGATTTTTCAGCAGTTTGGACAAAGATTTGGTCAGTTATAGTAGTTTGGTAGTTTGAAAACAGCTAAAAAAAAATCCTGCTAAGAAAAGCTGAAAAAACCACTGAATAAGTTTGATGTTTGCAAATAGACAACTTACCTAAACAGTTCAAGCATACAGTTTAAAAAAAAAGAAAAAAAAAGGAACAAATGACAAAGGATTCAGTGCCGGTCAAATCTGCTTCCACACCCAGAAAATGAACCCAGACAGTTCCCAACCCTTGGCCAGGTTAAGTATAGACTAGCGGTTGCACAAGCCAAGATGCAATTCACACTATGCCTCAAAATCAATATCACAGACTCATTCATCCTCACTGTGACAACTCACTCCCATCACACGGCTTTGTGGATACTTCCAAGATCTGGAGAAAACATTTTACCACCATTAGTTTTTGGATTTCAAACAACTCCGTGCTACAGTATGATAAACAGTAATTCACAGCACTCCTAGAGGACATTTATTGGGGCAATTTATATATGTTAGCAGGGTTAAGCTAAATGTTTTAAATATTTTTTAAAAGAAGTCATGTCAAAATGATATCATAAATTCATACTTATGTTACTCCTTTCAGTGAACTGGCTGCACCTGCAGTTCTCTGTCTATATGACAATATCTCCACCTTGTGGCTAAATAATAAAACACAACCTCATTTTTGTTTTTCGTTGTAGTTTAACACTGTCACTGAAGATATGCAAATTGACTTTGAATTAGATCTGGCTCAGCAACATGAGACTCATTGTTCATTTTGCATCTGCATTTTTAATGTGCCAGTTATGCATTTTCTAAAAGTGAGATTATGTGTTCATACAGATGCTAACACTGATGCCTTTCAAATGTTTAGTGGTTGGTGTGGAAGGTGACTAAGTCAGTGATTTTTTTCCATAAATATATAAACTGGAGGCTAGAAGGCATAATAACGTACTGAGTTGCAGCTGGGGGAATGTTTCATTGTTTCTGGAGCTTGGCCCAAGTAGTTAGCCATCTAAATGCCAGGTATTGTCTCCTCTTCTGCTTTGATTAGAATTTGTCTTTTGCACTGCATTGCTTAGTGATAATTTCCCCAAGGAGACTTGACAATATCTTCTGCAGTGTGCTAATGTATTTTCATTTCTTGATCAACAGGCTGGCGAGAAACATTACCACCCCACATGTGCACGCTGCACCCGGTGCGAGCAGATGTTTGCAGAGGGAGAAGAAATGTACCTGCAAGGTAGAAGCAGCCTTCATATCTCTTATTATACCTCCAGGCTGCCAGAGGAGGAAGTGTAGCTTTTCCCTCCTAACCACAGAGGATCTAATGCTAAAATGCATGAGTGTCTATTATTAGACTAAAACACATTACTGTCTATTATTAGGCAGTAAGAGCTAATTTTCTATTTGTGACAGCAGTTTTTGGTTCACCCTGTTCTCCTTTACTCTGTTTCCTAAACCCAATGCACTATGGGTCTGCTTGTCCTGCACCAAGCTGCCTGCAAGTTAGTGGGCTGGTGAATGAATCAGACACGTGTGCCTGAGTCACATTAGCATAGTGATAGTTATTGCTGCTGTAACACCCAAGGCAGCAGCTGGTGCTTTGCCTTGGGTGGTAGATTTTACTTGAACCACTATTGAACTACTTACTGTCACTTTAGGATAGAATTGATTCAGTCATTTCTGATGTGAAAAGCATAAAATATGTCAATGCAACAAATGAGGTAATGAGTGATGCATATGTGCCTATCAGCTACAATACCAGCCTCATCCCACTTGTGAGACAGCATCTCTTGGGGTGTCCTATAGTGTCTAGCACCAAGACACTAGCAGCAGATCCTTTGGGTCTGAAGGTTGTAGGGTGGAGCCTCAGTGGATCTGTTCTGATACTCAGTCCAACCGCACAGTGTAATGTGGCGTGTTTTATAGTCATGACAGCCTTGAATATACTAATGCAATCGTATTTAAATCCCTCCCATAGCAGATGAGACAATCTGGACCAATTTTTAAAATCTGACTCACTTGCAACCACATGAAAGTGCAAATGATTAAATGTTGCTGTCTCTGTGCCTTCAGGATCTTCTATCTGGCATCCTCCATGCAGACAAGCAGCCAGACAGGAGGAGAAGAGTAAGGTGGGTGGAAGAGGCAGCCATGACAGATGTCATGAGATAAAGCTTTTTATACCATCTTGTCATGAATTCCCCAGAACTCAAAAAGGAACAGTTTTAGAAACCTCTGCTTGTAGCCCAGTTGAGTGGATGAGTTTAGCTGATCTTGATAAGGAAAGTGGAATACCACGATGAGCCCAAAACAGCTTTAAAAAATGAATTCTTCATAGTCCACAACACTAGTTAGACATAAAAAAGATAGTGGAGCTCTTGGCTATCTTGTATACATGAACTGGTGAGCAGGAGGAGGATTTAGGTCTGTCTTTTGGTGTTGGACAGTCACTGAGGTTCGTCTTCTGCTATTAAGATGAACTGCTGAACTGCAGAGTTTGGGGATATTTTTTTCCCTTCTTGTCCCTACATGCTATACAGTTCATATTGCTCAAGGCCACATTTCAATCTTTATTACAATTTTCTTTTAAGTGCACATTCATCTTTTTTCTCTAAATAGATAGAAATTGCATGAAGCTGAAGTTGAATGGTTGCATAGTAAAGTCATCATCAAAAAAAAAATTAGTGGAGGCAGTTTTTCCAAAACAAACAAACAAACAAAAAAGGCTCTGGTTTCAGCAGTGCATCAGCCGCTGTCCACCCTTCCTCACCATCACCCCTCTCCTTCCCAGAAGCAGGTCCGGATACAACTCAATGACGCCCTTGAGCAGCAGGTTGGTGCTCCCTATGTCCCTGCAACCAAAACCTCACTCAGCTCTCCTCTCCCAACCATCTCCTGCATGGGTTGATCATAACTGACATCTTAGTGCTGCCTTCTCTTCATATTAAGAAGCAGTCACTGCAACACACAGTGTTGTTACTTACTCTGTTGAGATGCAGAGCTGACAGATGTAAAATGCTGAGGGTCTGTGTGCACATGTACCTAGACTGGTTTCATGAGCAGTTAAAGATGACTGATGTGATTGTGGCTGCATCCATAGAGGGCAACACTCTCACAGCTTGAGCAGACAGAGTCTTGTTTCAACATGATATAAATAAATAAAACGTTCCATCACACCTGTTGTCATTTCTCAAATGTTTAATTTGTCCTGTGATGGAAAGTTCACTGTCTCACTCAACTTGTGTATTTAATCAACTGATTGGTGCCGATCACAAAACAGCTTCACTAATAATGCAGACATTATGACATTATGCTCTGTGTGTTAAATACTGAGGTGCTGTTTGAATTTGAAAGAATTAAAATGTATTCTTTTATTGCTTGTGGTAAGCAAAACGCCCCTGTAAGAAATTAGCTTCTTTTTTTTATTTCTTTTTTTTAAAACAGCTTTATGTGCATGCATAAAAAATTATACAAACTTTGGGAGTTCTAGGTTAACCATTTCCTCCTGCTTCCAGTTTTTATGCTTTGCTAACCAGCTGAGCCTAAAGTGTTTACAGACACTAACAATTTAAATACACAGCTAACCAGTGTAATTATAGCATCTTCATGTATGCTGCAGGTTAACTAAGTCGGTTGTGATGAAAATTTTGTTGGAAACTAAAGTTCACCCTCATCTAGCAAAACCTTTTTTTTTTTTAATTTATAGAGACTATTTAGCAACATAAAAGATGGAAATGCACAGATGCTTGCTTACCTACACATGAAAACAGAAATTCAGTTAAATTAAATCAGAATATGTACAGAGGTGAATAGCCCAAAATAGTACAAAAAAATGCAATGGCTTCTATCTCTCTGGAATACCTCTTCAGGCAGTTAGCCTTACTGGATGCACGCCCTGGCCGGGATTCAAATCCCCAACTGTTTTGCCACTACACTGTCATCATTCAACATTATTAAAAGCAGCAATTCTGTATGAGTGTGTGCGATTGTGTTCCAGATGACTCGGACTTCGTCAGAGAGCATCACTTCTGTCCCAGCATCCAGCGCCTCAGGATCTCCCAGCAGAGTCATCTATGTAAGAGTGCACCGTCTCTGCTCACCACCAGCGGGCACACGTTGCATGTAGATCACTTTAAAACCTTAACCGTGTTCTTCCAAGCATCAGCAGGCTGCAAATAAAAATTAATATCTGTCTTCTTTCTGCTGCCAGGCCAAGCTAGGAGAAGAGATGCTGGACTACAAAGACCTGGCAGCCCTTCCAAAGACCAAGGCCATCTATAACATAGATAGGCCTGACATGCTGTCCTACTCTCCCTATGTCAGCTACCCATCTGACGAGAGGCACTATGGAGAGGTAACGCAAATGCTTACAGTTTCTTTATATGGTTCTCCGTTCTTCCAGATAACTTTACATCTCTCACCAATATACGCCGATACAACAGTATATAAAATAGTTAAACAGTATTTTCATGAGCTGCTATTTTGATTATTTCCCCACTCATTCTCACATGGTTTGTCATGACTTCATTAAGAGAGTAGAACAGTACTTCCACAAAACATACTTAAGTTTTAGTAAAATTGTAACTCACAGGTTTTCAAATGACTCAAAAAGCACAATTGAACAAAAAACTTTGCTACTTTAGCAAAAGTAAATTTAATTCATTACCTCTTTACCTGCTTGACTGCTAATGATTGTCCGCCAGGGACTAGCCATGGGAGATATGTACATTTTATGGTCAAAAACTAAACAGGTCAGTATGTATGCAACATATACTCTGACTTAAACTTGTGTTGACAACTAGAGAAATATTTTTCCATATTATTTAATAAATAAGATAAAGCTTTTATCTGAAAATAATTTATTTGTTTCTCAGGCTTTTTTGCTTTTCTGTTTCATATCAGTGAAAGAAAGCAGTATGAGCAAGTCACCTTCCTTTTGTAGTTTCTTCCTTGCCATTTTTTTCACCTTCCTCTGATTCCATCATCCTCCATCATCACAGTGAAGTCATTCATTCATACCCCACTCACTTTCCTGTCACAAGCACCTCCATTCCTTTGCAGCCACAGCCTCATAGCCCTGAGCATGTACACTGAACTTTAAACCTCAGACTCACATTGAACTCATTCACCCACCAGGAATGTCCTTGTGTTCGGACATCATGACTCACTGCCACTCCCAGTGCTGGCTGTTTAACTCATATATTCTCACATATGAGTTTGTCCTAATCATTGGTTTTTTCCACATTTTCATTTGCAGTCTCCCCAGCTGCTTTCTACTACTCCTACTGAGGTAATGTGATGCACTGTGCCTCACTATGCATGTCATGCACCCATCATCTCTGCCTTCTTGCATACTTGTGTGTGTGTTTGGATGTAGACTCAAGTTTTTCACTATAATTGGAAAGTTTTCCTAGGGAAATTAAGAGTTTTAAATGCTTTGTGATATCTGTTTTAATAGTTGATAGTTTTGACCATCCAGATATGATAACATTGTACCACATAAATTACAAAGGACATGCTCAGGACCAACAGGGCAAGAAACCAGAGGCACTAATCAGCCACATCTGGAGGTGAATCCAGTAAGTAAGCAGAAGGTCAGAGTTAAAGCAATTAAAAGAAAATAGATGATTTATGAAACAAAAGGCAATTTTTGTCTATTTCCCGTCCTAAAATGTTGCCAATGCTTCAGGTTGCCCTGATGTTCCCATTCATGCTGCATAACTGTTATTTTTACCAAAGAGGACAAGTGAATCAGTTATAGCTGGGTATGTTGTATGAAATTAAATTTGAGTCATAATGGTAAAAACAGAACAAAATCTCAAAGAAGGCTCTGTTTTCAGCAGTGCATCAGCCAAATGAATTAACTGAAAGTGAATGAAACTAAATTAAAGGCAAAGCATTCACCTCAAAGACTGAAGAAAAGAAATCTACATTTGATTTCAGTAGTCTTGCCTTTCATTTAAAAATATAGATTTATTTTCTGTCATCACACTGTCCAGGTTTACTGCTTCATATTTCAGTTTTATTTCAAGACTTCCTCTCATCTGGGTGGGCTTCGCCATGCTATCCCCTATTGGCTTGTTAATTTTGAAAAGGACAGGTCAAGTGGTGCAACCTGAATTACTACCATTCAGCAACTTCTATTTCTATAAGATCATAAAACAAGGGAACAAGTTTTCTTAACCTGTCTTAAGTTATTATAATTAATTACCAGGATATAGCCCACCTGCCACCCAGTGACAGCTGGGAAAAGCCATGATCCCCCCCCCAACTTAATCCCACAGTGTTGCAGGGTCGACGGTCTTCTAAATGGTTCATGTTTGCCTTGCTTGAACTACTTCCTTGTGAAAAAAAAACAGTCTATATGAAAACTGATTGTTTATCTGAAAACTGTGTTTCAGAAATTTTAGACATGATATCTGTATCCTGAAAAAATAAATGTCAGAAGTTTTAAGAGTGTCCCAAAGTGTAAAGTAACAGTATAACAGCTGTTGAATTTCCAAATCACAGAGGGATTTCCATCCCAATATAATAATGAGACTTTGTGTCACATTTTTAATAAGGAAAATACTTTGATGCTGTATGTCTTGTGCACCATAATTGAGCCATCTAACTAAGAATAGTTTTGAAATGGAGTCCTTGCCCAGATTTTCCTCAGATTTTGAAATCAAGGACTGAATCTGAATAATGTACTGACTTTCTTTTTTTATTTTGTGTTTTTGTGTATTCAGGGTGATGGGGAGAAATCACCTCGTCAGCGGAGGCCATCGAGCCCCAGCTCTAACAGCTCCATGGGGGGTTATGGGCGGTATACACCATCCCGCTCCCCTCAGAACTATAGCCGACCAGGTATTAGCAACACCCCATAATTCATACCATGCCTTATAAAAAGCTGAAAAGTTTAAAAGGTTTGTGTAAATTATGGTTTACATTAACCAGAAACCATGATCCATTACATGAATGCACTTTGCTATTGACATTATTTCTTTACAGGGAATTATTAGTGAGCAAAACAGGAGAGAAAATGGAGCAATGGCTTAATTTACCATAAAGGACAAAGCAACTGCTGCAAATATCACAGATAATTCATAACTTTTCTGAAGATTTTAATTTGGTGGCCATAACCAAAACCAGAAAGTGAATTACATGCTCCTCTGTGTAATTAGTTTACACAATTAGTTTACAAAAATAGTTGACACAACTATTATTACACAGTCACATTGGATCATCTAAAAACTCCTGGGAAATAGTGATCACTGCTTTAAAACACACTAACCCACAAAAAGAAATTCTGGTGAGAAATTGTAGTATTTCTAATAGTGGTCAACAGTGGTGAACAATTGACAAACATTAAATGTACAACATGACAAGCTGTATTTTGAAAAGGCAAATAATTTGCCTTATCTGTTAGATTTTATATGCAATAACATGAGAAAAAGAAACTCTAATTCAGTAGTAATGAAGGTAAACAGTCCCTTGGGTCCATTTGCAAAGAAGCCTGTTGAAAAATTTTGGCTAACCAATTATTGCTCAGTCACACTAGAGTAAATATAGGATAATCAGTGTTGCATTTAATTGTTTTCACATTCACCAACCAGTTTCAACCAACTGGTTGCCTTGAGGTGAAGCATACAATACCCTCAGCCTCTAGGCAGCCACATTCAGTCGCAAGGTGATTGCACAGGTCACCTGGTGGGAAGCAAACTGTCCCCAAGGAATCCAACTACACATCCAACTACAATCACCCAGACAGATTCAGGAAGATTTGCAAATAATTGCTATCTAATTTATGAATGGCTGGTTTTTTTTGTTTTGTTTTGTTTTTTTGGTTATCTTCCTATCTCCCAGGGTTGCCAAGTACCTGTGTCATTTTGCAATTAAATTGATGTCCGACAGCAACTACGCCAATATTTGTGGAGGAATTTCTGATTTTCTGTTTCAAATCTGTGAAGTTCTGGCTGGACTCAAGTAGTTATGTGAATTTCTGTTTAATGTGACTCTGTGTATGTAGACGGCAATGGATTTGCAACAGATTGTATGTAATTCCTAACTTGACCCAATTGCAGACCGATAGCAGACTGACTCCATTTTACTGAATGGTTGTGGACTTGGACCCCGTCTTTGAAGCAGCCTTTTCAAATGCAACTTGCGCATGGTTGCAACGATTTTGATCGTTCTATGGTTTCCAACCATTGTTTTCCCCTAGTGTGACTGCAGCACCAAATAAAAGTTCCAATACACCAATGCGTAGTATGGTTTATAACATATTTCTTTACAAGTAAAAGACTTGCATTTGCAGCATTACACTGAGATATCAAGCAAAGTTCAAGTACCTTAAAATTGCAGAAACAGTTTCACTTGACGGAGATGCCTATTGTTTTTGTCAAAAAAGAATTAAATCCTTCAAGCTAATTCAGTTAGACCACTCAAGCTGTGCTATGTCTGTCATGACATGCAGTGTGGCAGGCAGAATTGGTCCCAAATGCAGGACTCCATATACAGGCGTAAACTAAAATTACTTTATTGCTTAGTCAAAAACAAAGTGCAAAAATCCTTCCAGGAGCAGAACAAGGCAAATAATCCAAACACAAAGAATTGTCAATGTCATATTCTGTACATGTAACATACTTTACTCACCTTATAAAAGACCAAACATGACCTCCTGACTTGGCAGTCTGTTTAAGGTGCACATCTTTCTTCCATCTCTCCCTGTGACATGTTATTTTTGCAACTGCTGCTGCCCTCAATCATTGCCTACTGTTTCAACCCCTCCTCTACCCTCTTGCTGGCTTTTCATCTAGTCATTACATATGTTGATCATATTATTATCTGACAGACAGGTCTCATTAAAATATCTTCTAGTTGACTTTTATATATATATATATATATATATATATATATATATATATATATATATATATATATATATATATATATATATATATATATATTAATCAAGAACTCAGTGGGGATGTGGAGAACAACACTAGTGGCCAACTTCAAGCCAATTGCACAAGGCACCATCAAGTGTGGGATTTACCAAGGAGATGCTCTGTCCCCACTACTTTTCTGCATAGGCCTCAATCCCCTCAGCCAGATCATGAACAAGACTGGCTACGGATACTACGAAATGGAGCATCCATCAGCCACTTCCCGTACATGGATGACATGCCAGGAGAGAACAACATATTGATTCACTGATCCAAACCAGTAGGATCTACACCAATGACATTGGAATGGCATTCAGATTGGAGAAGTGTAGTTGGATAGTAACAAAGAGAGGGAAGGTAGTCAGACCTGAGGGGATTGCACTACCAGAAGGGAAAATTTCAGACACTGAAGACAGCTACAAGTATCTTAGAATCCCACAGGCAAATTGGAACCATGAAGAAGCCACTAGGAAAGCTGCAACTGCCAAGTACCTGCAGAGAATAAGGCAAGCCCTGAAGAGTCAGCTGAATGGGAAGAACAATATCCGGGCAATCAACACCTACACTCTGCCAGTCGTCAGGTACCCTGCTGGGATAATAAGCTGGCCAAAGGAGGAGATAGAAGCCACTAATGTTGAGACAAGAAAGGTCCTTACCATACATAGAGGGTTTCACCCCAAATCCATCACCCTGAGACTGTATGCTAAGTGGAAGGAAGGTAGGCCGAGGACTGAGTGTCAGAACCACTAATAAGATCCATGAATAAATCAGAAAGATGGCCACAAAGGATCGTGTGCTTAGTGAGTACATCAGACAGCAGAAACCCGAGAAAGAGAGGACCAAGAACAGGAACCATCATGGAAGGACAGGCCTCTGCACGGCATGTACCACCGGCAGATAGAAGAAGTGGCTGACATAGAGAAATCCTATCAATGGCTGGACAAAGCTGGACTGACAGCACAGAGGGACTAATCATAGCAGCACAAGAAGAAGCTCTGAGCACAAGCTCGATAGAGTCTGGGGTGTACCAAACCAGGCAAGACCCCAGGTGCAGGCTGTGCAGAGATGCCCCTGTGACAATCCAGCACATAACAGCAGAGTGCAAGATGATAGCAGGCAGGGCATATACATCCATAACCAAGTAGCTGGCATAGTATACAGGGACATCTGTGCTAAGTATGACCTGGAAGTCCTGAGGTCAAAATGGGATACACCCCCAAGGGTGGTTGAGAATGACAGAGCCAAGATCCTGTGGAACTTCCAGATACAGACGGACAAACTTGTGATGGCTAACCAACCAGACAACAAAAGAAAGAAAGTCGTAGTGATAGATTTTGCAATACCAAGTGATGGCAACATCAAGAAGAAAGAACACGAGAAGCTTGATAAGTAAGGCTCAGAGAGGAGCTAGAAACAATGTGGAAGATGAAGATAGATAGATAGATAGATAGATAGATAGATAGATAGATAGATAGATAGATAGATAGATGAATATAGATAGATAGATATTAATGTTTACTTATGACAGTGAGTGACAGGTAGTCAAAATCAAAATTTATGGTGTTATTGCATCCATTTTTGGCAATTTCCCCCCAGATTTAAAGGCTTTAAAGAAATTCAATAGCCTGTTAAGTTTTATCCTATAACTCTACATGTCTCCTATGATTTGCTTGGACATCCAGGACCAGAGATATACCTTGGTGGTAGACACAGCAGCCAAGCCCGTGACTACAGTTCTCTCCCTTTGCCCCCAGCCCTCATGGGTGGCATTAAGTACCCCTCCACCTGGGCCAGGAACATGTCCTCCCCCCCTCTGTACTATTCTGGTGGGGCTGAAGGGAGCATTGGCGGCGGTAGTAGTGGCAAGTACTCACCTACACCAACAGGTG
Source organism: Pterophyllum scalare (assembly GCA_024447675.2). Classification (NCBI taxonomy): domain Eukaryota; kingdom Metazoa; phylum Chordata; class Actinopteri; order Cichliformes; family Cichlidae; genus Pterophyllum; species Pterophyllum scalare. Next base: position 31,252 of record JAMQGT020007333.1, on the reverse strand, counting down.
GTAGTGTGGGCTTGTCTTTACACCTAAACCCCACCACCCTGGCTATGCTGCAGCAGCACAACTACATCCCTTACTTCAGAGGTATCAAAGAATTGGGACTAACACTTTGTCCAATGCAGACAATGGACTACTTGCTGGAATCACTGCTGCTAAAACTTTAGAAAAGAAAAAAAAATGAACCTACCAAAAAGCTATATATTTAAATATTTAAAAGAGGCTTTAAAGTGCTCCAAAAGGTAGTTTTCAAGATGAATGGATAGAAGCATGGAAACATTTGCCATTCTCTTGGTTTTGAGCAGAGTAACAGCAAACCAGTCCTCTCTGTATTCGACTGAGATCAAAGGTCCTACAGAATGGAGTGCTGTGAGACAACCAATGAACTGATTTTACTTGGCATGGGTTAACCACCAATTTAGTCATGTATTTGAAACTCTCACTGTGTGTCTTTGGGTGCCTGGATTCACCTTAGAATCATGAGCCATAATGGGAAACTGAAACTCTGTCCTGGTGTGAACTGCTGTGAACTTAACACTCACAAAGTTTTATTTTCATTATTCCTTGAACTAAAGCCATGAAACTACTGAGGCAGTTCACAACATCACACATTGCTGAAATCAACATCACAAGCCAGTACTGTACACATTTCCCTCACATAATGTAACCCCTGCCAGAAGGCTTTTTCAACAAGTTCCCTTTCCTTCATTCCTTGATCTCCCTCATCCCTCAGGGTTCAAACAGGACCCCCTACCTGACCCTAAACCTAGGACATCCCTGCATCTCAGTTTACCTCCACCTAACGGTAAAAGCAATAGTAGTTTCCATTTTCTGTGTTTCCCCTCCTTGTAGTGGAATGGATAGCAGGTTTTGTGATGTTGTGTTCTGATATTGTGGTGTTGTCAGGTTTCATGGGGTGTGTCAAGTTACATTTCTAGGACCACTCCATTTTCTCATTTTGCTTTCCCTCTTCACTTGTGTCTGTGAACATGGTCATTGTTGTGCATGGTTTAATTCCTTGTAGACCTGTTTGTGAGCCTGATACATCTGGTATAAACTTGAAGAGGAACTTATCTGCTTGTATATTTGATATAACTCTAGAAGAGAATCCAGGTTTTCTGTTTTGATGACTGATAAAAAGGTAAATTTCTAGCACAAAATCATTGGAGAAGTCTTTTGTATTTAAAAAAAACATGCAACTGCTTATCTCCAGCTACAGTCTTGAAAAAGAAAACTTATCACAGGACTGCATGTGAAAACTTTTCTTTATTTTCATTGGATGATTGGTGATTATGCAGGTGATCAGCATGAGGAGGAGGCGCTAGGCTGTTAATGTGTATCGCTCTTACACATGCTACTCAGTTCCCAGTTTGTTAAATGAATAAATTCTTAAATAGCCAGTATGTCTTATTTCCTCAGACTTTAATCATACAACCCAATAAATGACACCAAACAAGAGTCAATAGCAGAATAAATTTTTGGCTTTGGCAGAGAAGATTTGGGAAGTTTTTCATGGGCACAACCCATATACTAAGCTCTGCTGCTCAACCCACAAATGCATTTTCCTTAAATATGTGGCACCCTTAACTTGAAATAAACAGGCTTCCCAGTGGTTTAAAGTTTATTCCCAAGAAGCATTGTTACAACAAAGAAATAATCTACCGAACACAAATTTACTTACTTTTTGTGCTAAGTTGATATACATCAATCACTCTTTACCACTCAACTTCCTGTTTCAACCTACTGCACCTGCTCCACTTTAATCCCATTATGTTTTCTGGGCATTAAAATTGATGTTAGCAATGTTGTCTACTTGTGCCTTGGACTACTTTTTCTGTTGTATTTAATGTAGTTTTATGAGCATATCCATATTTACATAGTGGGTAAAAATGAACAAGATGGATAATGAAGCTGCTATTATTTTTTATTAGCAGCTCATCTAAAAACTGAAGCTTGAGAAAACTGATTCCTAAATATCACCATGACTTTTCCAGTCTGTGATATTTCTCAATTTAGCACCAGCAGAGAGAGCCTAGTTTACTGATAACTGAAGGTCATGGGTAGGTTGCATAGGGGTCGGGTGTGTGTTGGGCAGTGGCCAAGGGCGGAGGCCCCGGCAGACCGATCCCTGGCTATCGAGACTGGCTATTGGGACATGGAATGTCACCTCTTTGGTGAGGAAGGAGCCTGAGCCCTGGCGTGAGGTTGAGAGATACTGGCTAGATATAGTTTGGCTCACCTCAACAAGCCTGGGCTCTGGAACCAATCTTCTGGAGATGGGCTGGACTCTGTTCCAGTCTGGAGTTGCCCTCGGTGAGAGGCAGTGAGCTAGGGTGGGTATTTTTGTATATCCTTGGCTTGCTTCCTGATCGGTCTGCCTGATCTCAACCCAAATGCTGTTTTGTTATTGGACTTCTGTGCAAACCACAGTTTGTACATAACATTAGGATCTCCATAAGTGCATGTGGCACCAGGACACCCTAGGTCGCAGGTTGATGATCATTTTTTGCAATTGTATCATCAGATCTGTGGCTGTATGTTCTGGACACTTGGGTGAAGAGAGAAGCTGAGCTGTCAACTGATATCCACCTGGTGGTGAGTTAGATCAGGTGGCAGAGGAGGATGTTGGACAGATCCGGCACACCTATACATATTGTGAGGGTGCGCTGGGAATGCCTGGCAGAGACCACAGTTCGTGAAATCTTCAACTCCCATCTCTGGCAGAATTTTGACAGTATTCCGAGGAAGGCTGCGGACATTGAGTCTGAATGGACCATATTCCGCCCCTCCATTGTTGAGACTGCTGCTCAGAGCTGTGGCTGCAAGGTGGTTGGTGCCTGTCGTGGTGGTAATCCCCAAAACAGATAGTGGTCGCAGAGGTGAAGGGAGCCATCAAGCTGAAGTCCTATCAGGCTCAGTTAGCCTGTGAGACTCTGGAGGCAGCTGCCAGGTACAAGTGGAATGCAGTTTGGGCAGTGTCCAAAGCAAAAACTCGGGTGTGGGAGGAGTTCGGTGAGGCCATTGAAAAAGACTTTTAGACGGCCTTGAAGTGATTCTGGCAACTCAGGAGGGGAAAGCAGTGCTTTACTCACACGGTCTATAGTGAGGGTGGGGCACTGCTGACTACTGTATAGTAAAGCAGTGGCAGGAATACTTTGAGGACATCTTTAATCCCACTGCCACAACTTCTGTAGTGGAAGCAGAGTATAGGGATGATGAGGGTGACTCGCCCTGAGGTGGTTAAACAACTCCTTGGTGGCAGGGCCTCTGGTGTGGATGAGATTCTCCTTGAGTTCTTGAAAGCACTGGATGTTGTAGGGCTGTCTTAGTTGACACACCTCTGCAACATCGCATGAAGATCTGGGGCGGTGCCACTGGATTGGCAGACTGGGGTGGTCTCCATCTTTAAGAGGGGAGACAAGAGGGTGTGCTCCAACTATTGGGGGATCACATGCCTCAGCCTCCCTGGTAAGGTTTATGCCTGGGTGCTGGAAAGGAGGGTCTGTCCGTTAGTTGAACCTTGGATTCCAGAGGAACAATACCAGCTACACCAGCTGTTCATCCTCTCGAGGATATTCGAGTGTGTGTGTGTGTGTGTGGGGGGGGGCATTCAGTCTACATGTGTTTTGTGGACTTGGAGTAGGCATTCAACCGTGGTGCTCGGGGTATCCTGTTGGGGTTGCTGTAGGAGTATGGGGTATCTGGCCCATTGTGTGCCTTTCAATCCCTGTAAAACTGCAGCAAGAGCTTAGTCCATATTGTTGGCAATAAGTTGGACTAGTTTCCTGTGAGTGTTTGACTTAGTCAGGGCTGCCCTTTGTCACAGATTTTGTTCATAATTTTTAAAATTTCAAGGCGTAGCCAAGTGGCAGAAGGCTTCTGCCTTGGTGGCCTCAGAATCTCATCTCTGCTTTTTGCAGATGATGTGGTCCTGTTGGCTTCATCATGTGGTGGCCTCCAGCTCACAGTGGGATGGTTTGGACCCAAGTGTGAAGCAGCTGAGAATTAACACCTCTAAGTCTGAGGTCATGGTCCTCAGCAAGAAAAGGGTGGCATTCTCACTCCAACTCAGGGACGAGTTGCTGCCCCAGGTGGAGGAATTTAAGTATCTCGGGGTCTTGTCTACGAGTGATGGGAGAAGAGAGAGGTGAGATCGGCAGACGGACTGGGCTGCGTCTGAAGTGGTGCAGATGCTGCACCGGTCTGTCATAATAAAGGAGCTGAGTGTGAAAGCAAAATTGTTGATTTAATGGTCAGTCTACACTCTCTGGGCACCTCTTGGGTGAGGTGTTCTGGGCATGTCCTACTGGGAGGAGGCCCCAGGGCAGACCCAGGACATGCTGGAGAGATTATATTTCTTGGCCAGCCTGGGAACACCTTGGGGTTCCCCCAGACGTGCTGCAGGAGGTGAGTGGGGAGAGGGAGGTCTGGGCTTCTCTGCTTAGACTTCTGCCCCCACGACCCGGCCCCAGATAAGCAGAAGAAAATGGATAGATGAAGGGCATGCAACAAGTTCCAAGGAAAGGTCACAAACGCCCCTTTTTTTCAAAAGGCTGTACAAGGCAATGCCTGTTGTGCTCAAATGTGAATGTAAATAAATCATTTCAGAGCCACAGTTAAACATATTCACAATATTTTGCTTAGTAGTTTTAATTTTTAATGCAATTTAAAGAGTACTCATGTAGAGCGATTTTAGAGGTAGAGAGGGAAACAACATGAATTTCTACTCAACCATTTTGCACACAAAATCACCAGCACTTGGTCCAGTTTTTTTTCCATGGCATGGTGGAGAGGCTGAGATGGGAACTCTTTGATAGGGAAGATCAAAGAGAGGAGGGGTAACACAGAAATGAAACAGACCAAGGAAACTGAGCTATAATTTGGAATGTGGTTTCCAGTTGTAGTAGCATGTAGCATGGTGTGACCTGGTAACTGTTGTTTGTCTTTATGCAACAGACTTGTGTTTGAATGAGGTTTGTTTCTAGTATTAAAACTTGTTGTGAGCTACAGTGAAGTTATTCAGATGTTTCATTCTGCAAATTGCCCCTAACGAGCAAAAAAGTGTTTTGAAATGAATTGACACTGATGATGGAGCTTTAGGAGAGAACCTTGTACGGTTGAATAATGCATGTTTTTGTTTTAATCGTTTAATTCCTTGCTAATGATCCCAAAGTCACATTTTATACCTTGTTTTGTGTTATTGGTTTTTGATTGACTTTGTCATTGTGTAATTTCTTCAGATAAACTGTATTGCATCTCCTCCCAAACTCTCTTAGCCTCCTGTCTTAACTCCAGATGTTTGTATGGAGGATCTGCCCTACATTTAGACCTGCACTAACACTATTATGGTGTGTATGTGTATGTGTGTTCATGTGTGTGAAGGAGATCACTAAGCCTTGCGTGACAGTGATCTCATCCACTTGGATCTAGATCCCTGCCGATAATTCCTCTAAGGGAAGATGAGTGTGTGTGTTCAGTCTGCAATACTCCCACATACACACAGCGACACACTCTCAGTCCCGTCTTTGTTTCTTCCTCAAAGCTCTGGATGTTGAGTGTTATTACTTTTGGCTTCAGGGCCATCAGTGACTCTATCACCCAGCCTGTCTGTGTTGTAACAGTGGGTGTGCCCAGGTTGTGATCCTAGATACACAGGACTCAAATATTCAAGCATTTTACATTGTTACACTTAGAACATACCAAACATGTAGAGAAATAGAACTCATGTAGTGTTAGGTGATGAGAGCATAGTTAAAGCTCATCCACTCCTGTCATTAGGTAAATTATTGCTATGGCTAACATCAATTATAATTCAACTACATTATCCAGCTTAGTGATCATTTGAACTGAAAGAAGCTATGTGGTTCAGGCATGTCTCTTTGTTCTTGGTAATCCCCATGAACATCTATACTACACTTCATGGGAAAATTTGAGCAATTTTACATCCAAAAATTTACAGGATGATGTAACAATTTCATTACTTAATAGTCCATCAGACCCAAAGAACATCCCACCAAAATGTAATTATTCAGGATATAAATTAAGTTAATAAATGCAGATACAGTAAATGGCTGGGTGATCAAGTCACTGGATAAGGTATTATAATCACAGCTGCCTATTTGAGCTTTACAAGTAACCTTACGTAACACATTCTTTTTGCCCCCCCCAATGCCCTTTGTTTTCTCCCAAACCCTTTCCTCTTTGCCTTCCATATTCAATGCCCTCCCACTTGCATCCTCGTTTGGAGGTAGTGAAAGTGGTCGGAGTTACCCCCAGCTTATCCACCTATTCTGATGGCAAATCCCCCTCATCTACTTCTACATACGTGGCTGCTCCCCGGCATTTCCACATACCAGGTAGGCCATAACGGGACCACTTGGCTCTCAGCTCAGCTCGTAATTTTCGCATCTTTACATTTTTTTAAAATAGGTTATCATAACTGATGTGCAGGCTAATTACAAGGTAAGTTATAGAATGATGATCAAACAAAACTAAACCTGCGTTGAGCAAATAATGATTCATTACAAATGTTTAGATTGCTTTACCTGACAATACCTTATCACCAAGCTGAAAAGCACTGTTTGACTAACCTCCTGTAATTAAAAGTTATAAGTTTCTGTTGCATCACTTCCCCACACAGCAGTGAGGTTGGGTTTACTGCCCACACTATTGTTTTCTATAACTGCAGCAAGGTTAACACTTCAGCCATTGGAGGTCAGCCAGTTTGGGAGTTTGGTTTGTCTTCTTTTTCTTTCCTTTTTTTTGTGTGTGTTTTGAAAGGAAATTAATTTGGGCAATTTATTTCAAGTGATCTGCATAAAAAATCTTTTGATGCTATTAAGAAGCTCAAACACATAGACTTTTGTACAAAAACACTTGATTATTCATGTCCTTTGGCTCTTACATTTGGCCATGGGGCTTATCTGAACAAGTGTTGAGAATTTTAGATTTAGCAACTGAGTTCTAAATGGCCAGTTCAGCTTGATGAGTATGCTATGTAAATCTACCTGTTCTGCTCCATTTGCAGGTTAAGTTTCATTTACAATTATTTACAATTAAATCCATCCATTTACAATTAAATCCATAGCAGAAGAAGAAATTTTGCTTTTACCTAAGAGGAAATCTTGAGTACCAGACAATTTTCTTAAATCATTCATTGGTAACATTGGCAGGGCCTCAGGGATGCTTTTTACACATAAAAGAGACACTAAATACAAACTCCATAAGTTAATCATGTTTCATACAGAATATTATAGCACGTGACCTCTTATTAACTGGTTTTGGTTTATGTTCTGTTGGACTCTCAGACTTTCAGTTTCAGTTCTTTCAGTTTCGGTTTATTCACATTCCCAGTGTCCTTACTGTTTCAAAGCAATTGCTCTTTGACACAGAAATGATCTGACACAAGATTTAGAATTAAATTTACAATGCATTTTGACAAGAAGTGACATTTAACTCTGCTGTCTTCACTGCTTTCACTTTCTCAAAGAGTGAAATAGGAACATATTGTTTCCATTATCAATTACAGTGTCAATCAGAGAGAAGGGGAAAAACCCTCTCATGTTGGAAGCAAGTGAAACAAACAGTTATCCACGTAATGGGTTTCATAGCCATTGTCCTTATTGTTTTTATATGGATCTTGTTTCGAATGCTGACAGGCACTGAAACAATCCAGAGAAGTGACCCACATCTATTGTTTTATTGTGAGTCATGTTTCTGCTGTGACTTTATGTGTGACAGTTGTTACTAAGCATCTCCATCAGGGGTCTAGACAGGCTCGCTAACACTAAGATAGATTTGATCAGCTTTAGAGGATAACATAACATTATTCTCCAGAGGTACTTTATCTAGCATTAGCGTATTTGCAACAAGACTTGAGTAAACCTTCAACTTTTTTATTGTTGATATTTATTTTATTACTTGCACTTGCTGAATTATTTAATTTGATATTCTCTAATAATGCAAGTTGACCTTTTGATGCCTGAGGATCACTGATCACTGATTCTTTTTGTGTCACTCAGTTGTTCTGCATCAAATGACCTCCCATTCCCCTTCAACAATGACTAATAAATTGGGCACCAGGGTGGCTCAGTGTTTGAGCACGGCGACCAAATATGCTACGTGGTGGTGGTGCAGGCGGCGCAAGCTTGAGTCCCGACCTGTCGCCATTCACCGCATCTGCCCCCATCTCTCTCATTCCGCCTTCCTCTCTCTCTCCACTACGATCTGTCAAATAAAGCTGTAAAAATGCCAGAAAAAACAATGACTAATAAATTGATGTATTTTGAATATGTTGCATGAATTCTATTAAAAATGCTGCTTTTCTGAGGTGCCATAATGAAAATGACAAATGATTTGTATTGGATCACCTTTACTGTTCCCCCGTTCACTTCTTCAATATATCTCATCCTGCAATAACTGCTAACTCATGCTTCTTTTTCTCCATTCTCTCTTTCTTTCTCTACCCTGCCCATGTTGGCTTCTTTGATTTTCTTTCTTCTGCTCTGTTCCCATCTTCAGATACTATGGTCAAAGATAATATCTATAGAAAACCTCCCATCTACAAACAGCATGGTACCGTCCACGTCCTCCTTAACACACTTCTTCCTTCTCATGTCTGTTCTTTGCACGATTTGTTGCATGTTGCCTGTCAGTCATGTCATTCATTTCAGTTGTCCTCCTTTGTGTTCTAAGGCATACACTCATTTAGTAGACTCTATGGATCTACATGCATAGAGCTGGTGAACGAGTACTTCACCCATCCTTGGTGCAGAATCCATGATGGTTGAATAATTAGTGGGCAATGTTATGAGAATTTAACAACAAAATAAAAAGTTTACAATCCAAACATTTTAGTTATGAGTTTACATGATGGTACCAACTGTATGGCCCTTCTCTGAGAGCAGATGACCTTCCTTTTACTAAAGCCTAACTAGTTCTTCTGTAGTGCAAGGCTGTGTTACACCAGTGTTATGTCTTTGTTGGCCCACTGAAGGATTACATATTGTGTATTATAGGAAGATTGTTTTGGATGGAACATCTTTTGGCTTATCAGATGCAAATCAGATGCATCGGTCCTAGAGAATTACTGTAATACAAGTGGTATGTCCAAACCAGTGCATTCAGCACTTGTGATGGCAACAATTAAAATTCTTACTGAAATGCCAAACTGCATATGAAATGTATGATTTATGATAATTTTGTCATTTTTGTACAATTTGAATGTCTTTCTCCACTATTCTGTCACTTTTTATTCCTTTGAGAAGAAATAAGTAATTGCATGTCCCTGTCTACGTTAGCCACCTTTTCAAAATAAGTTGATATGTTTGCGTAAAATTTCTTGACTTCTTTGAGTTAGTGTTCACTGTTGTAGAAATCACTTAGCACAAGGTTTTAAAGAACCATATAATTTTAACCAGTGGCAATAGCAACACCTAAATAATTGAATGTATTAATTACCAGTAACTTCCAAAAAAACATTTATCGACATTTACAGAAACAAGATCTATGAATCTTTCTGTGTTTACAATGCTCAAGGTATTGATAAGACAGTATAAGGCAGATTTGCTCTCTGTTTTGGGTCTGGAGGTAACATCATTGCACAAGTGCATAATTTATTTTTTACAAATTGACACATAAACGATTGATCTTAATAATGCAGACTATGAAGGAAGTTGAGCTTTTTACGATTTGGGCCCATGGGTGTCTTTTACTCATCCCGTTCATGTATGTCTGCACTTATCCCAGCAGTTCATTAGCTGGTTTCATTGGTGGTACTGTGATTGTGTGGACACAGTGAATGTGAATGGCCAGATGCATAAATCACATTGTGTGGTGGTGTTAGTGTTGTGCTGATCACTGTTTTGTTTCTCTAAATGATGGTTTTTGGTCTAGATTCAGTTACTCTACACTATGTTGCATACCTCAAGAAGGTCACATGCATGAATACGGGACTCCAAAGGAGCTTTTGTCACCTCTATCCCAAAGGATATCATTATCAACAAATAACAGTGACATGGAAATCAACTGCATATGGCCAACAGATTTACTAGCTGGCTTTCATCAGCTAGATTATAAGCAGTCAAATAGACATTAGGTCACTGACTAAGTGTACTGCCTGCCAAAAAAACAGAAAAACACCCCCCTTTTACCTCTGCTCACAAAAATACTCCCTTTAGACATATAGATGGTTTAAACTTAAGTTCCTTTTCTGTGGGCTACACCTACTTTGTGGGAATTGGGTCCAAGTTATTTGAGGGTTGTCTTTAAATTCTATATATTACATATTCATGCATACAAATGCACTTAACATCATTGATAATAAACAGTATGTTGAAGGTATGTCAAAAACAAAATTTAGTTCAACACAAACACAGTAAGTTTACAACAAAGCTGCTGCAAACACAGTTTAAGCTTAAATTTATCTTAGCTCGACAACCCAAAAATCTACAGTAATTATTGGCAAGTGGATGCATGAGTTTGCTTACAACCAAAATCGGTAAAATAGGTCTCAAAGAGGTTGCTGCAGCAAAAACCTCCTTCTTATTACCATGGTCACTAACAGATTCCCATGGTAATCCACAGTTTAGATGGAATGCACAGAATTTTATACAAACATTAGCTATCTCAGCAGTTCTAAAGTGTTATGCAAACAGGAAATAAGGAATATTTGCTTCCAAAGTAAAAGTTGTGGCTCACTGTTCCAGCCAACAATATTTCAAAAGGCACAACTTTTACTTTGGCTTGTAGATGCTGAGATTTCTCTCTATGACCAAATCAAACTCCCACAGTGTATAGTGTAACCCTTTAGTTAAAGTGTTGATGCAGATGTGAATGGTTGCTACCTACTTTTTACTCAGTTGTTTACCACTGTGCTTGTGGAGGTCCCTATGGATGCCTGTAGTTGATGATGTTGTGCTGGTCCAGGGGAATTTTATATTAGTGTTAATAGTGCAGCCCATGGAAGCTGAGAGGGAGCTAATCCAGCACATTAAGTGTGACATAATGTAACATCTGACTATTTTACAGCTTCTAGAACATCCTGGCAGGATGGTGAGGATAGCAAGGTGGGTCTGTATGTAGTTTGTGTCTTTATCTGTCTCTCAATGTTTGTCTCTGTTCAAGTCATTTTCTGAAACTTTACAAATGCTGTACATCCATTCACTAATTTACTAACTCATACTTTGCCATCATTTATCACCTCTTTCCATCTTTCTGTCCCTTTCTCTCTGTCTCTCACTTTCTCTTTGTAGAGGAGTTGGATGATATTGAAGAGTGAGATTGATGGACAGATGGGTCCAGAAGACATGGACCCCTGCAAATCAACCTGCAGTCTGCCCACTGACACTTCCCAACCAAGTGAGTAACTATTCACAACCTCAGTCAGATACTGAACAACAGCTAGCATAAAATGAAAATAAATGTTTTTGTTTTTTTTTATTTTCAAGATTTCCCATACAATAAGTCTGCATCTTTACCCGGCTATGGAAGAAACGGCATCTACAAGGTGAGCCGCCAGATTTTTTTGTGCCAATGCATAATATAGAAGAACATCAAGATGCACTTTAATCATTCTCAAATCTGCGGCAGGTCAGCCAAAGATTTTATTTCAAAAGTGTGTAACAACGTCCGGCTCAGTTGCGGTCTTCAAAGCAATTTTGGTGTATCAAGGTGGCAATAAAAGTCTGCAATCTGTTTGTGATAATCAATTAACTGTGAAAATTTGTCAGGAAAATCACAAATTTGTTGCCGTATGTTGCAAATATTATGCAATTTTCACAAACAGAAATGAACGTTAACTACTTATATTCAGAGACCAGCCAGACACAGAAACTGAAACAGAAATTTCTCCACAAATAGTAGTGTGAATAGTAACTGCAAAATGACATACACACTCAGCAAACTTGCTTTTACATAAACATATATATTGAGAGTACAACCAGTTGGCAACCAGTTGAGTCAAGTTCTCTACTGCAGCGAGATGCATAACAGAGTAGTTGTCCTCACTCACACAGGGAGATTAGTTGCAACATTTTTGCAATCTGTCTGTTTAGAAATTAGACAGCAGTTGTTTTCAATACTTTGCCAATCTGTCTGACAGTGACTGTAGTCAGTTCAAGTTGGAACACAGTTGTCTGGAGGCAGGTTGCCTTCCACCATGTTACCTGTGCAGTCACCTCACCTTGGAGTCACCATAACTGCTTGCGATCAGTCACCAAGTGCAAAAAAATTTAAATAAAATCACCACCATCAAGTGCTTTTAGATGCAAGGAGGCTGACATCTCATTTTTACTGTAGTTCAACCATTATAGTGTCATCAAAAGTCTTGATCTGACAGCCTTTCTCATTAAAACCAAGAGCTGATGCTGTTTCTCATTGAGGATCTCTCCCACTGTTACAGTATTTAAATGGGGCTCCATCTTTGAGTGATTACACCATGGCTCTATCAGATCAACACTTTTCAGTTTTGTACAGCCTCCCACTCACTACTAATCAACACAGGAAACCTCAGAGTAGTATTTAAACAATTTAAATACGTAAATAATCTTACAAATCAACCTCCCTTTTCTCAGGGTTTTGGTATCAGATTTCAACGGGTCAGTCCTTACCAAACAGTCCACACAAGCAGGGGTCTGGTTTATTTAGGACAGTTGGGTATTTAGTCTATGAGCTACTGATGCAATGTTGCTGCTCTGTGTTTGTTGATGGATAGAGGACAGGCAGACAAAACAGAGCAGAAGAGGAAATGAATGTTCAAGAGCCACAACAGGGTTGTGGTACAGAGTGTATTGATCTACTTTTTAATCTGCTGACATTATAGTTGACATGGTGGATTTAGTGTGCTGCAAGTAAAATGAAGTGAATTAGAGCTTTTTTTAATATATTTTTTCTGTGGAAATAATATGAAGGCACAGTTTGTGACATTATACTAAAAAAACATTGTTTTTCTGAAGCTGAATGAAAGCTAACTTATTGTCTATTTAAAATCGAAATAGAATTAAACTGTGCTGCTGCAGCTTACAGAGAGCCATGCTAGCTGTCGTCTAAGTTTCTCCAAATCAACCCTTTGTCCATTCATTACTCTGAAAGTATTCACAATAGTTTGCCCAGTGTTTGAACTGTGAATTGAGACTTACTGCCATCATTCTTGGGTGTTAATAATAAAAATAACTTATATTTATATACCATCTTTCAAAGAACCCGAGATCATGTTACACAGAGAAAAAAGTCAAAGACCAAATACCTTATTTAATAGGTGAAATTTCAACTGCTTGTGTCCATAGATAGGATGTTTCAGATCTCAGTAGGGTGCATGAGTGGAGGCAGCAGCAGTGAAGGCTCTGTCCCTGAAGGATTGCAATCTCGTGTGGGAGATGGCAAGTAAACATTTAACTAAGGAATTCAGAGTCTGAGGAGGTCCAATAAGCACTGAAGAGCAAAGGCATGCAGAGGTTTGTAGATGAGGAGAAGGATTTTATAGGAGATATGGAACTTGACTTGGAGCCAGTGGAGGTTCATAAAGTTGGGAGTTAGGTTTGTTAGGTAGTCCAAACAGGACACTGTTGCAGTAGCTCATGCAGGAGGTGTAAAGTTTTATTTTTATTTTTGGGCTTTTTGCCTTTATTCAATAGCAACAGTGAAGGGAGTACAGAGGAAAGAGAGCAAGAGAAGACACTTAGCAAAGGGCCACAGGTTGGACTCAAACCCAGATTGCTGCATTTAGCCATAGGGACACCTGCTCACCCACTGAGCTAAACTGGTACCCTGGAGGTGTTCTTTAGGTTCTTTAGGTGGAGTAGGAGTAGGTAAAAAGTATTTACCTCATTCCTTAGTTTTTTTGCATATTTGTCACACTTAAATATTTCAGATCCACCCACACAGGTCACCAGATTGTCACAGGGCTAACACAGAGAGACAGACTACCATTTGCACCTACTGGCAATTTTTGAATGACCAATTAATGTAACCCCACTAACTGCATGTCTTTGGACTATGTGTGTGTGTGGGGGGGAGTACCCAGATAAAACCCATGCAAACATGGGGAGAACACAGAAAGGCCCTGGTCAGATGGTGGATTCAAACCCAGGACCCTTGTGCTGTGAGGCATCAGTGCTAACCACCGTGCTGCCCACATCTCAGATCATCAAGCAAATTTTAAAATCAGACAAAGATAACCTAAGTAAATTTAAAAAATGCAGTTTTTAAATGATGACTTCATTTATTAAGGGAAAAAAGTTATCCAAACTTACCTGGCCTTCAGTGAATAACTAATTGCCCCCTAAACCTAAGAACTGGTTATGCTACCCTTGGCAGCAAGAACAAGAGTATCTATTTTGATTTTTTACTGGCTCAGCGAGAACACAAGAGAAAGTAATCCATCTCACTCACTCAGGTTGTGGGCAATAAAGAGCTGTTAAAGCCCAGAAACCAGATAAATGACATGGAGGAACTAATCTGCTGCTGCAGAAGGAGGTGGGGGAAAGAATCAGCTCATGTGCCTGTATTTGCTCCCTTTGAGCAGTTAAGGAACTGTGCAGAAGAGCAGAATGGAGGGCTTGGAGAACTGGAGAAGTGGTGGACTCTTGCTAATTATTGTGTGTATGGCATTCAGCCTGACTGACTGTCTTTAAGTCAGGACATGGACATGGAACACACAGTATGGATGCGACAAGGACCAGTGAAAGACAATGTGACACATGAGGTTATGAGGGGAGAGGAAACAAGTAGGAACACAGCTAATCACTGAAATGGAAACAAGGGAAGTAGAACACTGAGACCAGGACTTAGGCATATGAACTCGACACAGAGACAGAACATAAACAATACAGAGCTGAGATAGGAGGACGGAATGTGAACACAAAAGAGGATTAACGGCCAACTAAAGGGAACTAAAGGCACTGAAAACAGGAGGAGAGACGTAAACAAATGGGAGGGCGAGCTTAATTTGACACAATTAAACGCAGTCAACCGTGGGAACGGAACACAGAGAGACAAGATGGACACAGGGACACTTCAGACAAAACTCAGAGATGAGACGAAGATAGACTGGACATAAAAAGTAATCCAACGAGAGCAAAGAAGTAGAAGCAAAGGTAACAAAACTCAGAAGCACTAGGAAATTATACCATACTCAAAGGACTAACTATAGAATGTGGACATGAATCACATCTCCAATCTAAACGCACAAATCATGAAACCAGAAAATTCAAAACCCTGTGTTCAAGACCCAGGGACCATGACACTTGGGAACATGACACTTGGGACCTCAAGGGGTGACCTTTGATGTCTGGTACCAAGACACTGCTGATACTGATAGATGAGGCTTATTACAGTACATCCCGGTGAGATCAGGCTGGTAACCGTTTGAGTCTGAGTCAAAACCTTGTCCTTAGCTTGCTGGAGTTACCAGTTCAAGTTTATTTATAGTGGTTATCAATGTCCCTGTGAGATCAGCTTGTTAAAGGCTTGCAGAATTCTGATTTATCTTTAAAAAAAATTTTTTTTTAACTTATTTGTTCTTCAGATTGATTTTAACACTAAAAATGGGTTACTGCACAAACAGCAGAGACTTAACAAGACTTGTCTCATCAGTTTCCTTTTCAGTTTTTCTGAATAAAGTAGTGCCACATTCACTTCCCATTGCTAACTATGAAAGAATGTGACAAATCAAGGTAAAGGTTTTTACTAAAAGGCTTTCAGATTAACCCTTTCTTTGATAAAGACCTGCAGTGGTCTTGGCGGAATGATGCAGAATATCAGAATTATGGTCTAACAGTGTTTAATATGTGTGTTCCCGCAGACTGCTGAGATGATGGAGGATGAAGTGGATCCAGACTCCCAGAGTTGGGGTGGCATGAGAGGTGAGAGTGGTCAGCTCTCATCTAAGTATTTAAAAGTTGTATGAGGAAAACACTAACATTACAGGATAGTACGTTACAGTGCTGTCTTTAGGTGGCTTTTTTGACCATACAGTGATCACATACTGACTAAGACTGTCATACTGCAAGGGACTAGTAGTATGACAACCCTCTGACCTTATTATTGGTGACCAGGCTACAGGTCAGCATCTTGTTTGCAGTCTAGGGCTAGCCTAGCATCACCATGGAAAGAACCAAGGTGTCTCTTGGTCTCTGTTGGTAGCTTCAGAAAGTCCATCTATAACCACATATGTAAGATCCTGTTACTGTCTATGCCCTAAGTTTGGGAATTGGTAAGAATGAGGAAAGATGATGTCATTTTTCCAGCTCAAAGATTATTGCTGCGTTTCTACATGTGCACGTATGTCTGCGTGTATGAGAAGACCAAACATTTCTAATGCTTTCTGACGCCTTTGAAACCATATATTTTTTGAAGAGATTTGGGTCCACAAAGTGTCATTTATTTTCACGCTCAATTATGCCAGTTTTTATAATAGCTTCGTAATTCAAATAAAAGCTAATTGTTCCACCAGTGTAATACCTTCTGTCTCTCTCTTTTCCTTCCTCAGAATACAAGGTAAAAGTTTGCTCCTACTTTGCAAACATACTTTCATATTCTTGGCAGCTTTGTTAGGACATTGGATTATAACTTTATTCCCTAATAAATCTCCCACAATGCTTACTATGTGTGCCAGGTCTACCCTTATGAAATGCTGGCAGTGACGCATAGAGTGAAAGTGAAACTTCCCAGAGACGTAGACCGCACCAGACTGGAGGTGAGCGCTAATCTTCCTCTCCTCTCTGTTGTTTCCCCCCTTCCCACAGCTCATTAACAAGCCTGAGAAAATGTGCTGTTGTGGCTTACAGAATTTTTTCAAGTCAAGAATTTGTGGTTTGGGTCACATAACCAGGCAGCTAAGCCAGGCGGGATAAAAGTATCAACAAGAGCTTAGAGAAGTGTCATCTTCTATTACTTTAATGGTGGATAAACAATAAATTAACTTTTTTGAGATTTTTCTTAGTATACACATTGTATGACTTAGTGTCAAAAGGGCCCACAAATGTAAATGAAGTGAAAAATAATGTAACTGTATTGTGTGTTGTATGCAATGTTAATGTGTAATTTCTTTCTTTCTTTCTTTCTTTCTTTCTTTCTTTCTTTCTTTCTTTCTTTCTTTCTTTCTTTCTTTCTTTCTCACTGTAACCCTAAGTTGGACAAGCAAAAATAGTTTTAGAAAAAAGAGAGAATTTGATGTGCCAGTTAGAATGATTACTTTGTTTATCCCCTTATTGGGGCGAAAGTTAGGCTCATTGTCAATGATGATTTAGACTTCAGAGGGTTAAATGTCTCAAAACAAAGAAATTAATCATTCTAACTGACACACATCAAGAACTATTTGTATTTTGTTTCTAAAACATAGGTTTAGGGTTGGGGTTTGGGGCTAGGGTTGGGGACGTCACTAACTTTAAGGCACCAGGTATAGGCTTGTTTTATATACAGTCTATGTCTGCAGACAAAGTCAGTACATATAACAATTATTCAGTGTGTATGGTGTCAGAAAATAATGAAATGCACCTCTCAGTATTCCCCAAAGTTCACAAACTGAAATTGCTTAATTTTTTCACACTACCAACCCAAGTCTTTAATTTTTGATAACAGAAAAGCAGAACATTACCAGGCAGATGAAATATATGTATATTAATTACACAAAGATAGATGAATTCTTAACAAAGATGCCATGTCATTGTCAGCAACATGACAGTGCTCTGCCAGAGCCATAAATGAGTTTTCCCCTTTTGACTGAGAAGAAGATGAATGACATGCACAAAGCTATGACCTCAACTCCATTCAGCACCTTTGGGTGATGAAGCATGGCTCATATTCAGCATATGCCCAACCTCAGTAATGATTTTGTGGCTGCTGCTAGGTTTCAGAATCTGGTGGAAAGTCAAACCAGAGGAGAGACATCTTTGGCAATTACATATATATGCAATGGAAGGTTCTCCATATATATTTTCTTTCTCTGGTTCCTCTTTGTTCATTTGATTTCTGCATGAAAAATCTTTAAGTTGAAAAAATAAAGTGCAATCTAGAGTATATTTGGGGATTTTTTTGAGAAATGTAAGTATAATTTGCAGTAATTTAACTTGATTTGGTGCCAGGTCACAGCAAGTTTAACACACATATGTGTCCTATAATAAAGAAATCAAGCATAATTGAATTTAATATCCCTCCAATCTCATTGTACACCCTGTATAATGACAATAAAGGCATTCTATTCTATTCTAATAACATATTTCCTGCTGCTGTTATTCTTTCATGACCCATTTACAGATTCAAAACTTTCATTAACTTTGAGCAGCTGAAAAAAAGCAACGGTTTTCATCTGTAAAGGAATCCATTTAAAAACTTTAGTTGTGGTTTGTGTTGTAGTGCAGTGCTGATGGTTCCGCAGTCCGCAGAAAAGAAGTTGTACCTAAAAAACATTCTTTTTAATAACATTTCAGCCTTTAGTAACCTCAATATGAGAGTTCACTCTGACAATGAGTTAATGGAAATATTGTCCCAAGAGTTGTCTGACGATATTGAGGTTACTGAGGATATTGAGGTGTTCGTACACGAGATTCGTACAAGAGATTCCCTCTGTGGTTGGAAATACTAGACTAGAGTCCTATTGCAAAAGTGTGTATAAGTGTGTGCCAGTGAGAAATATTCTGACCTCTGTTTTACCCACCACTAAGCTTCATCCTTGACCACAAACTGCTGTAGGTTTAGCCAAACTAATCAGCAGTTAAATTCAGTGCCATGATGGAAGCTCTTTTCCAAGGGGCAATACATCTAAATGTGATTTAAAAACTCTTCTAATGCATATTTAAACCATACACACCCGGCAAATAAACACCTGAAGTTGTCAAATGTTCAAATCTCTCTTGTGACCTAATTCTGATTAGGCCACAAGAAGTTGTCCACTGTAAATAAGAATTTATTTTTTTCTGCCTTGCTTTCCTTATCTAGAGACACCTATCTCCAGAGGACTTCCAGCAGGTGTTTGGCATGACCCTGGAGCAGTTTGACCGCCTGGCTCTCTGGAAGAAGAATGACCTGAAGAAGAAAGCACGCCTCTTTTAGACAGAAAAAAAAGTCACTGAGCAAAAATCTCAACAAGTATCCGAAGGAAACAAAATACAAAAAAAGCCCCATCAGAAATATCTATATATGCACCAACATGATACCCCTTCTTCCTACTATCCACCTGTAAAACGCCATGCCTGTGAAGCCACAGAGAGGCACTCTATGTGGGGACAGTTTCACAACGTTGAGGCAGCATCTATAGCTTTTTGTATGCAGTGTGATCCAAATGTTTGACTGACAACCTTATGGATGAAAATGAGGAGCTGTGTTTGCATGGCCTGTGTTGATGCTCTTTTCCTCCTGCGTGGTTTTTGCCTCCACCCCTGATACTTCCATATCCCAATGCTTTCATACCCCATATAAAATGACAGCTTTTTCTAATTCTCATGCAAGCCTTCCTCCAGGTTTCTGTGGTTCAGAATGTTTTTTATGCACCTGCTTCTATTCTGGATTTATCTCTGTTTCTATGCTGAGTTTGCTTTCTCTTTGTGAGGTTTCATTATCTTGTCTCTTTCGACATGTTTGCTGCACTGCCTTTTCTGTCTTGCTGTATCTGCTTCTTGCTCTAAGTTACTGTTACATAGTCAAGCCAGTCCATTTTTAGAGCCTTGCTGTTACTTTAGAACAGTGAAGAGACTGTAGACTTGTACATTCACTGTTGAAGCATGTCAAGGCCAAAGACAGGGATGAAAAAAAAAAACAACTTCAGCTTCTCTGCTCTTTTACTTCAAAAAATGTCTAAAAGCACCTTATCTTTTGGTTTTGGTTTTCCTTCTTGTTCTTTTCAGTCAGAGAAGTTGGCATTGTAAGTTTGATATGCGTGCCCTGATGTGTTCAAATTCAGCTCCATATCTCATGCAAGCCTCTCATAAATCAGCATGGATAGGATAGCCAGGAGCTGGATACCAGCCACAACACTGCAGAGGATCACAGTCAAAGGAAAGGAGGGGTAGAATACAGAAGGTTTCAAGGTGTACAAACATGTCAAACATGCTGCATCGCCACGGGGACATGTGCACTCACATCAAGAACAAAAACAAATAAACAAAAAAAAAAATTATTTTTATAAGCTATTTTTGACTTCTGGGAAGGATCATTAAACCAGTCAGGAAACGCAGCTGAGAGAATCATGATTTTGTTTGAAGAAAAAAAAATAAGCCCATGCAGACTTTAAGCTTCACATAACTGCAGCAGACATAAGCTGAACAAGAGCGGTCTTGTTTGATTTAAAAGTCAATACTCTAACTGTATTATATCTATCAGCTGGAGAGTTAACTCTTTAAATGTTTGTTCTTTGAAAGTATTGTTGCATTTAAGCTGAAGCCCATCAGCATTGCTTGATTTTCTGGACTCGTAAACTGCTCAATTTGCCAACTAACATACTGTAAGATGTATGTAAGCATATACTGGACATATATCAGAGTTATCTGTCTGTATACAAGCCATGGTGTAACTCTTTAAGCATGCATGAGGATGGGGAAATGGGGGTTTGCCCACTGACCTCGTATTGGAAATGAATGACATCAGTTTGAGTGAATGATTATTTTCTGGTCAAATGACATGCCCAGCTCAACTTGTTGCATTAGCTTGTGTTAGGTATTTATTTAATTGCAATACTGGAATTTATTTTTGAAATCTCGAGGGTGTTGTGTCAAATGTGTAAGCATCACAGAGACGAGTGCTTTTGAAAAGAAACATATCAGATTTTGAGTTTAATGAGTGTTAAGTCAAATGTTGCTCCTGTAAGTAACATACTAACTGTTGTCATGCATTGTCATGTCCTCTTTCTAATACTCATCTGCTATTAAAGTGCTTTATCCAAACTACAGTCACCATGGTTTAAAGTGCTTACAGTTATGAGATCTTAAAAGTCTTTTTCTAATCAAGTAAAATGTGTAATGCACATATCTGTTGATTTTGTGTGTGTGTATGTGTGTGTGTGTGTGTGAGCGGGATAGTTTTAGTACTTATTACTCAAATCATATGCTACTCATTTTTCACACCAAATATGTTTTATAGTAAAGTAAAACTACTCACTACTTTTTCATTATCTGTAGTCACAAAATGAATTTGTTTTTCGATAATAGCCACTCCTGCCTAAATCTTGGTTAAGTTTTTTCTTTTTTTTATGGTAACTTAATAGAGTTGGTTAACATGAGGAAAATATTGATTACATATGATGATATCTTTACAATTTTATTTAATCCAGTATAGGAGTATTTTTTCAGGCACTGCAACTAATGGTGGTGGTAGTGAAAATACTCCATTACAAATAAAAGTTCTGCTTCATCACTAGTCTTCACTTAAAGTAGAGGGTGTTATCAGCTAAAGTTTCACCATTGTTAGACACTAGTGCAGCCATGTAGCTGTTCATGCTGAATCTACTTTTAACTGCTAAACATATAACTGGGACAATCAGTCCAGAAAACAGCACCAAGTGTATCTTCAACCAATGTAAGGTGTTGAACTGCCTCAGTGGGGCCTATTTCAGGGCCATTTTTTGGGGGTGTCTACTCTTTGTACCTCTAAAGGAGACCACCAATTAACCTAACCCCAGTAAGTGCATGTCTTTGGACTGTGGGGGGAAACCGGAGTACACGGAGGAATCCCACGCAGACACAGGGAGAACATGCAAACTCCACACAGAAAGGCCCAGGCCAAGGTGGATTTGAACCCAGGCTTTCTTAGCTCTTTCAGTTGTTCTTCTAGCTGTGAGGTAGCAGTGCTAACCACCACACCACTGTGCCGCCCACTCCCGCAGACTCTGTGTGTGTGTATGTGTTGGGGGGTACTTAACATTACATACTCATATTACATACACATTACATATTATCATCAGAGTTAGGGTTAGGGTTGAGGTCATCAATGATGATGACTTGGACTTCAGAGGGTTAAGGCTCACAGGGAACCAGTCATTTAATGACTGGTGACTGTAATCCACAGACACATTTTCTCTCTTTAATAATCTACAAAGATCATGGATCATTTCCAAACACTTCCAAACTCAAACTAAATTAGCCTCAATCCAGGTATTATAAAGATCCAGTGGCTTTCAGCTGTGATTGAACTTCACAAGCTGGATGATTTGAATGGGGACATTTTTCTTATTTATTGATGCTACAGTCACACTAGGGAAAACTGGCTGGAGACTGCAGAATGACCAAAACCACTGCAACTGTGTGTAATGAACTTGTCTTCTTCTTGCCTTTGAAATCCTTCAAACACAGGACCAGGTCTGCAACCACTTGCATGCTCAGCTTCTGGGAAGTCGGTTGGTCACAGCATCTATGTGCCATCTGTCATCAAATGTGAAAAATTCAATCCCTTCACCAGGCAACCGCCAATCTTTCCTAGTTGTAAGGAGGTTTCTGCTATTTTTACTCTAGTGTGACTGAGCCATTAATTGGGTCACGTCTAAGACAGAAATAAAGTCATCAAAGACGTTCCAGCATGACCAAAATAAGCTGAACAACTGAAAAACTTTTGAGTTGGAGGACTTGGTTGTAAAGTTAACAACTATAGATAATTTAGCCTTACTCTGTAGCCATTTTCACAAATGAACTGCAGTTATGAAGTCTTCTAGACATAACCTGACGGAGTTATATGTGACAATACCAATGCCCAACACAGCCTAATAAGTATTAAACAACTGCCAGCCGTCTTTGGCCCATATGATGATGGACTGCACCCAAGTGGTCCTTGGCTCTTGGAGAACCTCTTTTGATAATTCTTTTCATTCCTCTGTCTGAAATCTTGCAGGCAGCATACACACTTGTTAGAATTTTTCTTTTTCAACACTTGCAGGTAAGGATTCAAATGTTAGCTTCACTGACCTTGATTTTATACATGAAAATGAAACAAAAGTAATTAAGTCTTATGTCCATTCTAAGGCTGAATTTTTGAATTTCAAAGTATTTCAATGAGTGCCCTATAAAGGTTGAACCTAGATTTATCAACTCTTTCCCTTTGCTTCATGGTATGGCTCATCAGCTTTATCCCTCTGTAGTTCTGCATATCATCCTTATTCTCACTCTCCAAGATTGTTTTAAACAATCTGGTTAAAAACTCCACTGCACTCTCTCCTAGACATCGCCATACCTCCACAGGCATGTCATCTGGACTGCCATTCCACTCTTGATCCTCTTCATAGCTGTCCTCACTTACTCCTTACTAATCTTCAGCACTTCCTGATTCACTAACTTTCCTCCATCCAGCCTCCTCTCTGTCTATTTCTTCATTCATGAGCTTCTCAAAGTATCATCATCCTCTCACCACATTTTTTCCATTCCACTTCTTCTTGTGAATTCCTGTACTTCCTTATTCCACTCCCAAGTCTCCTTGTCCCCTTTCCTCTGCCCAAACAGACTTCCTGGCAGTTTCGCTCACCACTTCAGCTGTACTTTCCCAGTCATCTGGCAAGTCTTCCCTACCATCCAGAGTCTGTCTCAGTCCCTCTCCTGTGAAACAGTCTTTCTTCTTCAACTTCTACCATTTATTCTCTGCCCCTGCCTTTACTTGCTTCCTCTTCTTGATTTCAAAAAACATGCTACAGACCACGATCCAATATTGCCAAGTTAAATTCTCCCCCTAAGACCACCTTGCCATCTCTTGTCTCTTTCAAATTGCACCTGCTGCACAAGATGTAGTCCATCTGTGTGCACCTTCCTCCTCTCTTATAAGTCAGCTTATGTTTCTCCCTCCTCTGGAAATATGTCTTCACTACAGCCATTTCAATCAAGTTCTAAGCACATTGGAATTTTTTGGACAGGGCTCTCTAGCAGTCAACCAGGTATAAAAATAGAGCAATAAGAATAAAATATAGAACAAAAATATAGAAATTAAAAGCAATATAGAAATAGACAATATAGAAGTTAAACATCTTAATAGAATATCAAAACAACCGTTGAAACTATATACAATAAGAGTTAGAAAGTATAGAGGACAAAAATATAGAAATTAAAAACAGTATATAAATAGACAATATAGAAATTAAATCCAGAGTCCAGTTGCAGGCGCTGGTCAGGACCCCCAGGTTGATCAGTTTTCCAAGCAGCTTTCCTGGCCGGATGATGTTGAAAGCCAAGCTGCAGTTGAAGACAAGCCTCCTGATGTACATTCTGCTGTAGTGCAGGTGTTGGAGGGTGTGGCGGAGAGCCATGGCTACCACATTGTCCACTGATCTGTTTGGACAACTCTCTCCCTTTACCAGTCACAGTCCCAACTCTCAACAGCACTCCTGGCGTTCCACTGCCTTCTAACATGCTTCCCCGCCTTTCCTCTTCCTTTGTCTTTGGCCAGCAGTAGCACAGTGTCACCCTGTTGACCAAGTTGTTGTTAACCTGGACCATGACTGATCTGGTAGGGAATCTCATTCTTTATGCTCTCCAGATTTGATTTGGCAAAGACTTCATGCTGGATGCCCTTCCTGATGCAACTCTCCCCATATATTCAGGCTTGGGACTGGCACTAGGAGTACACTGCTGTTTGCCCACCCCCTGTGGACCTTTTTTACTGGTCTTGTTACCAAAATAAATAAATAAATACAGCATTAGCTTAAATCATATTGTATATTAAAATGAAAGCAGCATTAAAAATGTAACCCCGTTTCTTGTAGAGAAATATAAAACACAAGCATCCTGCTAATATGTCCTTAGCAGTTGTTTTTAGGACTAAGGGCATCCATTTTAATGCTAACTAAGACAGATACATGCTAAGGTGTGTAGTTCAAACCACAGACTAAAAAAAATTGTACATTCTGGGGGGGGGGTTCTATTAAAAAATATATTGAAATTTATATATATATATTTTCCCTTTTAAAATGTTTACAATTAACATTAAATTTTTGGGCATTCATCTATTTGATTTATGAGTGATTTATTAATCTATTATTTCTCTGCAGAAATGGGCATGAGAGTGGGTTGTGATCAAAGACCTGTTTGTCAGGATTTCAAGCTTTAATAAAATACATGGTACAGTTTTAATAAAGATTGAATAATTTTCTAAACTTGTCTGTGTGTCTGTGTCTGTGTCTGCAGTCTGTTGTTTTGAGATGATATCTGACAGAGTAAGAAACTCTAGAAAAGCAAAAATCTACTTTTCCTATAAAAAAAAGTGGATGCTTATTGTAAATATTTGAGGTGAAAGGAACTGAGGATTTCTTGCAATATCTTGCAGAATTTAATTATTTATTTACTTATTTTGGTGGTTTGGTGTTGTGATCTAACTCAGAATTAAATATATGTCAAAAGCTAACGGTGCATGCCAAACCAAACAGCCTTTACTTCTTCTTTCCATATTAGGTACAATGGGTCCTCCAGACCCACATGGTCAAGAGACCCGCCTCCTGCATGTAGCTTCCCATTGGACGACGTTGCTATCAGTCACTCACTGCCAGAGGAGCGTTGGAGGTGGGGGTGTTTGACAGGCGCACCCGCCCTTCCTTTATTGTTACTGGCTGAGAGGGGAATAATTTTCTTTTCTTTTCTTTTTTGTAACATGGACAAAGAGAAAAACGACAAAGGTAAGCTGCTCTTGTTTCAAGCATTCTCCCCTGCTAGACTTTAATTGACAAGTTGCGTCTGATTATGTGGCTGAATTCATTCACAAAAATTGATGGAGGGTGTATGCTGGGTTTTATTTCCTGCCTACATTTTTTTAATGGCTTATTAACACTGAATTCCTGTTTGTACCTATGTGCTAGTTAGTGCCCCAGCTTTGTGTAGTTTTGCCTTTTATTAGTCTTTTAGCATAACCATGATTAAAAAGTGGTTATTACGTGTGGTTGTGATACAGTGTAGTGATTAGGCTGTCTTAGTCCTTTGACTATAGACCTTTTACTGTATTTTCCTAAAACAATTTTATTCAGGGTTTTCTATTGCATAAATAACACTACTTTTAAAATGGCACATTTTAAAGGAGCTGACTCAAAACTGTATTATTGGTATATATCTGAGGACATCAGCATGAAGCTACAAAGAGCCATGTGGTAAGAGAGAGGTGGCTAGGAAGAGGAGGAGGAGGCAAGGAGGAAGGGGTGTGATTAATTGGTAGTTTGTGTGTGTGTGTGATGCCCATGGTTGGAGACTGCAAGCTGCTCCCAGCATCAGCAGCCCTGCAGGGGGAGGAGGAGGAGGAAGGAGGGGGTGAACAGGCAACCAGCTGGGAGCATGGATCAGCTGTTCTCCCTGCTGTGACTTCCAGACAAGTGTCTTCACTGAGGTGAAAAGAGCAAAGAGAGGCCAGTTGACAAAATGAGTTATTGCATTAAGAGTTTTCAGCATGTAAAAGCACATGATGAAAAAGTTGTTCAGGGCAATTTTAGTGCTTTTTAATGCACTGGTTCGACTGTGAGATTTAGTGCGATTTTGCTTCCGTGTAACATTTCTTCTTTCAGACTAGCGGAAAGAAAATGTACAAAATGTAGGTGTACTTGTTTATTTTATTGTATTGGTTGGTGGATGTTTATCTACATGAGTAGATGTTTAATGCATTTGCATATTTTAACATAAATTTGAAGAACATTTGCAATTTTATAAAAATACTAGTTTTAATAGGTAATAAAACTGGGGAAGCCTAATGGTGATATTTGTTATGAAATTTCAGATCTCTTTCTAAATCTTAAAAAAGCCTTTTTGTTTGCACTTATTCTTAAAACACGGCAGAAGTTAAATTTTTCTGTCTGTTGATAGTATTTTATTTTTATGCTGTGATTAAAAAGAGAAAAATCCCCTTTGTCGGGAAAAAACTTGGAAAGCTTAATTGTTATGTACTATCCTAATGTAAAAATGTCTTAAAAGGTATCATAGTGAGCTCCATATTAGTTTAAAGATTCATATTACCAAATAAGATTATGTAATGTATGTGTTTTGATGAGGTTGCCTATCCTACATGCTGATTGCTATTGAAACAATCATGCGTCCCCTGAAACTTGATGCTTAAAGTTGGCCATAGAAAAAATCCTGCTGAACAGAAATATGATTTTGGCTTTAGATTGTGACACTTGGAGTAGGTGTTAAATTGATTTGGTTGCAGTTTTTGGTCTTTTTGTCTCTTAAAAATTTAATGTACCTACCTCTTGTACTTGAGAAATTAGGTTGATGACCCCCTGGCAATTGCTAAAGAAAAACATCTATTCCCAAACTGACGATTGGTCGCTGGAAGTGACTGGTGTTTGCTTGGTGAAATTGGTCACAAAGAGGATGCTTCACTAAAAACCTCTTTGCATTGCTTTGGTCACTAGCAGATTACTGCGGTCACCTGTAGTTTGTATGGAAGATACTAATTTGTCTGTAAACACTTGCTAATTACCCACCAAGTAGTAGCGCCTGAAAAAGTGTGAAGCAAACCAGAAACGGAGAATGTTAGTCTTGAAAATAAAAGGTAAAAGTTGTGCATTACCAGTGAAACTGATGCATTTCAAAAGGTAATACACAGCTTTTACTGTGAGGGCAGAGGGCTTCTATTTCCGTTTTGCACTGTATTCTTCACAGTTTCATTAGCGAGTTGTGCTTCAGTGCCGTGATGATCTAATTAGAACAGCTTTACTTGCTTGTTTCCACACTATTTATATCTGTTCACTTAGTTCACTTTCAAGATATCACATGTCATGCTAACATTGAATGTAAACGGTAAATGGACTTGTTCTCATATAGTGCTTATCTACTCTATGTTGAGCACTCAAAGCGCTTTACACAACATGCCTCATTCACCCATTCACACAAGCACTTCTTTCTAAGCTTAAGCGCTTTCTATCTAACATTCACACACATTCACACTCCAACAGTTGCATCAAGTATCTTGCCCATCTTGGCATGCAGACTGGAGCAGTCAGGGATCGAAGCACCAACCTTCCAATTAGTAGGTGACTTCTTCTACCTCCTGAGCTACAGTCACCCCATAGCGAGGCAGAACCACTAAGTTCAAGGAAAGTATTTTAATACAGGCATATTTTGAATTTAAACATGTAATGTGTGTCAGAATTTTTAATAAACAATCACAGCCTTAGTGTACAAAAATACTGTACAATTTAATCCTATGTAAGTCTGTATAACTGTCAGTTTGGTGCCCATTTGATATTCATTCATTGACATTTGGGGTGGTACCAAAAAAAATTAAGTGTCAGTAACCCAACCTTGCATATAACAGACCTCATATTGGCCAGTACATTTCTGACTACTGATTTGTTTTGTCTATAGACTGTTCATGCATATTTGTCCATAGTTTTGCTCGCTCGCTCTCTCCCTCTTATATTTGACCCCTTTTTGTACGTCTCCGAGTGTCTGATTCTTTGTTACTTGAAAGGACAGGCCAGCTTCACCACAGCCAGTTACTATGTGGCAATAGACAATAGCAGGCACATGAATTGTATACATCCTGTTGGCTTGTAGACAGAATGGAGCTCTGAGCCAACAATGTAACTTGCGTACACAGAGGAAAGGGGAGGAGTGAGATTTACAGCAAATACTTTGTAGTTTCAGAGGAGAGCTTCTCTCTGGTTTAAACAGCTTCACTGTGTAGATAAGGGTTCAGTACTGGTTTATTTTCCTCTAAAATTTTACAATTCCTACAACAAATGTCACTAATATCTGGAAAAGGTTATTGGATAATGGCAGAAAGAACCTCAGTGACAGTGAATTGATATAGCAGTTAAATGGACTAGTTTTTATATAGTGCTTTTCTACTCTAACTGAGCACTCAAAGCATTTATACAGCATGTTTGTACTCACCCATTCACTTCCATGTGTAACTAAGCTAAGTGTTTACTGTCTACTCCAACACTCCAGCGCTTGCATTGGAGAGCAACTTAGGGTTCAGTATCTTGCCCATGCAGCCCAGAGGAGTCAGGAATCAAACCACCAACCATCCAATTAATAGGTGACCTGCTCTACCTCCTGTGCCACAGCCATCCTCAGTTCCCCATCTCTTTGGTTTATTATCACTTTAAAAGTAACTTGTCAAAGTTTGCTTAAGTCAGTGAGGTGTTTGCAGTTAATGATTTACATTTGTTCTGTTGCTTCAATAGATTTATGTTCTAAATGTAAAACAGTTCGATTGTAGGCATCTTTAGTCAGTATTTATAAATATTAAGACCTCAGTCACAGTTGTAGTGACCAGTGAGCAACCCCCTGTGACCACCTAGGGAAAAAATGTGTGCCCCCAGGCTGCTTGATGAGTGGTTTTTGGAGGTTGCTGGCAACTGCTAGGTAAACCTGGTCACACAGAGGTATACGGTACTTCATCAAAAAACTTGTGATTGCTTTGGTTGCTAGCAGATTGCCACAGTCGCCTCTAGTTTGTATAGAATATACCAGCTTGTCTGCAGATGCTTGCCAACTACTCATTAAATGGTAGAGAAACAGTAAAGAGTGCAATGCAAACTGGAAAATGATACCCTTGATCTTCAAAGTAAAAGGTGAATATTTTGAAACTTGTTGGATTCAGTGTCAGGCACAACTTTTACTTTGGAGGTGAATACTCTCTGTTTCTGGTTTGTGTCACACTATACTTAGTGGTTGGTGAGTGTATCCAGATAAGTTGATGTCTCCCATGTTAACTTCAAGCGATGACAGAAATGTGTGAGTGACCAGTACATTCACAAAGAGGTTTTTGCTGCAGCATCTTGTTTGTGACCAATTTAAAGTTCCGACAGCCAGCAACCACTCCACCAACCAATTGGGGACACCATCATGTCTCTAGGCTGTGTGAGTGAGGCGTAGTAGGTCTCATATATAATTTTACAGGCAATAATCTGTGAACTGTGATAAATTGTGTATCAGATGACCTACTACGCCATTGATGTTTGTTTTGTTCTTTTTACTTAGTGATTTGCTTAGTTTCTCACTTGCTTTCTACCTTCATTTTCCGGTTGGGATAGGTATTACATCCTACTTTATTAGAGGCAGGACCAAATCACGGTTTTTGTTAAAACATAACCCTTCATAACAATAACCCAGCTTGTTGACAAATGATGAGTTTGGCTCAACAGATCCCGCCCACTAATGTTGTAATCCAAGACATTAGGACCCTGATTCCAAAGGACACTTTGAGTGTAAATGAGTCACACCAGTGTTTTCACATAGTGCCACAGGCTATTAAAGCTGTCACTAGTCACAGATTACCCTGGTAGTAATCTTGTTTTATCCTAATTCTAGATATTTACCATTTTAAGTAGCTATTTTTAAGCATTATTTATGTATTTAATTTATTTCTCTGAAGCCTGTATCACCTGTATAAATTTTTACGTAAAAAATGTCATCCCAGCTACCATAGGGCGAGAGACTGATGGCAACTGGGACAGGCTCCAGTGTGAATGTGTGTGAATGTTACTTGTATGAATGGGTGAATGAAGACAGGCTGTATGAAGCATTTTGAGTTCTAAGGTAAAGTAGAAAAGCTCTATATGAGAACAAGTCCATTTACTTCAACAGCCTCCAACAAAGCACAATACTTTGCAAAATATACAATAAAACTGTTCCTGGTAAAGCAACAAATGTTTTGGAGGCAACGAACATATTTCACCCCTTGAAGTAAAAACATACCATCAAGTTCAACTAAGCTATGAAAAAAGAGTCTGTTGCTAATGACACTCCATATACAGTACTCTGGATCTTGTCCTGACATATGGCATTGAAACTGAAGACCTAACAGTATTCCCTGAAAGCCCCCTCCTGTCGGATCATTTCTTAGTAACATTTACATTTACTTTAATGGATTACACAGCAGTGGGGAATACGTTTTATTACAGTAGAAGTCTTTCTGAAAGTGCTGTAACTAAGTTTAAGGATATAATTCCTTCATTATTATGCTCTTCAGTGCCATGTGCCAACACAGTGCAGAGCAGCTACCTAAACTCTGCTCCCACTGAGGTAGATTATCTCATCGATAGTTTTACATCCTCATTGCGTACGACTTTGGATACTGTGGCTCCTCTGAAAAGGAAAGCCTCAAATCAGAAGTGCCTGACTCCGTGGTATAATTCACAAACGCGCAGCTTAAAGCAGATAACCCGTAAGCTGGAGAGGGAATGGCGTCTCACTAAAGTAGAAGATACTCATTTAGCCTGGAAAAAGAGTTTGTTGCTCTATTAAAGAGCCCTCCATAAAGCTAGGACATCTTACTATTCATCATTAATTGAAGAAAATAAGAACAACCCCAGGTTTCTTTTCAGCACTGTAGCCAGGCTGACAAAGAGTCAGAGCTCTGTAGAGCC
>JAMQGT020007332.1:0-18206 GCA_024447675.2 Pterophyllum scalare | reverse complement strand
CTATACCCTGTTACTTCGTTCAGTTACGTATTGCTAAATCCTTTTCCTCTGTCCTCCATCAAAGCTCAAGTGCACACATCTGTTTGTTGAGTAAAAAGGAACCAGTGCTCTGCACCTTACTCAAAACATCTCAGGAAAAACCATAATGTGGACGTCTGTACCTTTGCTTGTGTTTTTTTGAGTCTGTCAAAAACAATTTTTTTTAACTTGGCATAAGGACTGATGTCTCCACCATTTCTGTGCAAATTGTCTGATTAAAAAGAAGAAACCACAACCACATGCACAAAATGTCTGCAACATTCTGCAGGCCAAGCGCACACTGTCTGTTAAACACAGACAGCCAATAATGACCTAGTTCAATGTAGACTTCAGACCGAGTGACCGCCTCAACTACATCACATTTTATAATCTTAA
Organism: Pterophyllum scalare; assembly: GCA_024447675.2. Lineage (NCBI taxonomy): Eukaryota > Metazoa > Chordata > Actinopteri > Cichliformes > Cichlidae > Pterophyllum > Pterophyllum scalare. Next base: position 17,792 of record JAMQGT020007332.1, on the reverse strand, counting down.
TAATCAGAAGACAACGTGTTAGAAAATGTACAGTTTAATTATTATGCATAAGATACACTGATACCATTTCTGAAAAAGAAAACAAACTTTTTGTGCATGAGATAATCAGATGGGTATGGCTGCTTTGGACAAACACAACAAATGAAAAATCAAAATATTTCATTACATTGTTACAAAAATGAAGCTCAGTGATTGCCAGTGATGCCCTCTTACATCTGAGGATATGACTGTTATTGTATTCATCTTGTTGCTTTGCATCTCTCCTTCTCTTGGCATATTTTCAGACCACATGGGTGAGCAAAGCCTGGAGGGGACCCATCAAGTGGGATGGTTTGATTTGTTCATTCAAATTTATTTGAACTCTGTTGAATCCATACAGGTATTACACTGTGGCCTATACAACAAGCTAATGCCCTTTTAGGGCCAGGTTGTGTTCAGCTCATCAGATTTTGGCTTAGTGTTTCAGTCTATGTCCTGCCTCCAGCTAAAGGAGAAGAAAAAAAACTTGACAATGATCTCCATACAGACTCAATTCATATTAGAATATGTCTCAAACAAGCAGTGGTTCTCTTAGAATTTGGGCCTCCTCTTGTTTGCTTATTATATCTATTTGTATTGCTCTAAGCAGTGTAAGTTTCCATCATGCCTGTGACCCAGTGATAGATTAAAAAAAAAACAACAAAAAGAAGAAGAAGAAGAAAAAAAAGGTAGAAATACAAAGCTACAAGCCCACCTGCTGATCACTGTTTTTGTTACCTGCTGAAAATCAACCTTTGGCTGCTTGGATGAGCTCAGCATGCACTCAGCTCTGGGTTCTTTGCTACTAGCTTTGTGCTAGCACATTGCCTTTGTAGATGCTTGGAAAGAAGTTGATGTCATGTTACAAGCAATGTTTGCACGTTGCCGTCACATTCTTGTCCTTTTCTTCAGTAAAACTGACAGTAATGCTCATGTTTTTACTACTGAAATGTTGCAGATGCTCTACTGTTTTTCTCCTCCCGCCACAGGAACTGAATTTCATTGACAGTAACACAACCTGGCAGGGAAAGAGCACTTTTTAAAAATTTGTTACCTAGGCATCAACTGCAGCAACTCATTGGCTCTTTGATCAGCAACTGTAATGTGACTGCTGAACTTTATTACAAAAAAATGTAACGTGACAACTTTCTAACACCAAATACTGGTAAGTTTGAACCTGCAAACTATCATGTTTCAAATGTAAGCTTCCTAACACTGCACTGGAGACAGTTTCCTACCCTCGAGTGTTTCGACTCCTTGATTTCATCACCCTGTTGTTGTTGTCATCTGTTAGCCAGATATCTCGATCTCATCAACCTTACAACGTGTTGCACAGACCCACTGTCTGTGTCTCTAAGCTGTATACCGGAATATCAATAAACACCCCATTACAGCAAACACTGGAACAAGACTCTGGGTGATTTCTTCAACAATACATCCAAAGTCATTCCAAACGTTCTCACCGCAGCGGTTACAAACTTTCACAAAAATAAACCTTTAGAAGAAGTCTAATTCAGAGACAAATTATAAAGAACACCATTCAAAGAAAGTATCAGAAACTTTTAAAAGACATTTTAGAAATTGTTGCTCTCACCGGGGAGCTGAAGAACAAAAAAACACCAGTGAGAATCCACCCACCGAAATAAACAAGCACATGCCTTAAAAAAAAAAAGAAGAAAAAAAAAGACACTAGCTCGTTTGCAGAGGGAAGGATAATATTAAGCTAAAGGAAGCTTCTCACAACAGTGTTCTAGATTATGGGTTAAAAAAACAATAAAAACAAAACAGACTCTAAACAAACAGCCGGTGGCAGAAAGTGAGGCAGTGTTGACACATTGGGCTGCTCACTTAACCAAGAAAGACACTAGATGAATAGCCACTGTAAATAACACAAACAGCTAGCAGTTATGGAAATACAAATTGGTTAGATCTATAAGGAGAATCATGTTTCCTTTTAGGTCTTCTCTGGGGTTTTTTTTTTTTTTTTTTTTTTTTTTGAGAGGGGCATTTGGAATTAAGCCCAAAGTAAGTGGGCTGCAAGTTCTACCTGGAGTTGTTTACAATTGACTCATCACAAATTCAGGCTTGAGAGTGGCTGTCCCAGTGACAAAAATATATAAGATAACTTGCTTTAGCCATGCCTCAGTCTTTTAGAGGTTATGTTTATTCTCTCTCTCTCTCTCTCTCTCCCTCTCTCTCTTGCTCTCGCTCTCTCTTTTGGATATTCTTTAGCTTCTTTTTGCTGCAAGAAACACTGCAGCATAACTTTCAAATAATGTTGGTCACCCACTTCAGCACCAGACATAAAGCAGATATGAAGCCTCTCATAATAAACCTATATTTCACATACTGGCAATCAAGGCCAGATGTTTTGCCAATAGTTACCATCTGTCCTGTACCATTTATGTCCTCAGGTATGAGTAGGAATGGTATCACAAGCAGTGAGGAGTTGTGTGCGTTTTCTGTTGTTTGCTTCATATGTTTTATTTCCACTAAAATTTCATGTAAAAATGTAAAGTTTTACGTTGCTAGAAAATTGGGAATAAAATAAAAATGTCTTCACAGAGGGATGCTAATCCTTTGTTTGTTACATCAGTGCTAACATCAATGCTAACATTCATTTCTTCTAGTACTTACACCTCTGATAATTGTTACTGAATCACAGAAAAAGAAAAACTCTGATGCTCTGATGCACAGCAGATATTATTACACATGAAATAATTAGCCATAGAAAGTGCATATATTCTCATCAGATCCATTTCCATTAATTTACGGAATCAATGTTAATGACTCAGCGACAGGCCAAAGACCATTTCGAAGGGTGTTCTGTTTGAAATCTTTCTGTGCTCCACAGGGACTTAAACATCTGGTCATACATATTAACAGTTACAGGCTAACATGCCATTTACTGGTCTGGTGTGCTTATTCAACAAAACCACTCCAGGTCTAGAGATCACATGGTGTATCCGTTAAGTCCTAATCTCCTGTTACGGTAAACCCATGTCATATATGACTGCAAGATGTCTGTAAACCGCACAAGTAAAGATGTCATTTGTCTGTGGGTCACAGTCGTTCTGATGACTCAGACAGCAGATGGTGGGGAGAGAAACTGTAAGTTGATATTGCTGTCTAAAGTTTTTATGTTGTTGTTGGTTCATCAGCCTAACAAACGGACTTTTCTCAAGACCATACATCAGTTATTATGTAATCTGACAGAGACATGCATGTATTTGTCAGAAATGCTCAAACCATTTTACTACGATTGTGTATCTGTTTTGACTCCACAGTCAGTCATCACTTTATCAAGACAATTACAATGTTTAGTTTTCTTCAAACTATTTCAGACAGGTATTGATAGTAGTGTTTTATGATGCTATTTACACCAATCAGCCACAAAATTAAAACCACCGACAGGAGAAGTAAATAACATTGATCATCGTGTTACATCTCGTAAATGCAGTGCTCAGCTGGGAAACTTTGGATCCTGGAATTCGTGTAGATGTTATTTACTTGTACCACCCACCTAAATATTGTTGCAGACCAAGCGCACACCCACAAGGTAATGATAGCCCTTCACAGCGAGGACCACCACCGCCAGCAGGACAATGTGTCCCAGCACAACACAAAAATTTTCCAACAATGGTTTGATGTACTCAACAAAAAGTCAGAAGCATGACCCGACCCCAGATCCCAATCTTTATTTTCTTTTTTGATTGAGCACCTGCAGGATGCACTAGAATGAGCCTAATCCACGGAGAAGCCATTCCACAATCCACGGGATCCAAAAGCTCCAGTGCCAGTGTCCCAATTTCAGATACCACAAGACTCCGAGTTGTTCCCGAGGCACATGTGCGACCTACACAATAATAGGCAGGCTGTTTTAATGTTGTAGTTGTTCTGCGTATATCAGTGAGAATAGACTTAATCACACCTTGACACATTTTAACATTATAACCATACAGTTGACGCAACATCTCTCTTAAACCATTTAAGCAAACATTTTAACACACACAAGTATAAGATTTATTGTAGGGATGTAGCATTATACTACATTAGATTTTATTTGACATTTTGTTGCATTTTGCCCTTACCCTTTTCTTTTACATTCTTATTTGTATTTGTTTCTTTAGAAATGATAAAGTAGCTAACTATTTTAGAATAACAGTATCAGCATATTTTCTACAACATTAATTTCATTGATAATTAGTGTTGGTTACACTCATTAAATACTAACCAGTTTAATCTGGTAAATAGATAAATCTTTATGAAGCAAGGATTGCTAACATCTGATGCTTTATATTTCAAACATAACCCCTAAAATAGAATCTTTTTCTTTTTTAAAAACATAAAGATAACCAGGTCTATTTTTTGTTGTTGTTGTTGTTGCTTAATATAATTTTTTGATTATATTGTGGACAAAAAAGAAATTTGAAGATTAATAACAGGTAGCATCAATGCTGTCAGTACTGTTATTGTAATAATATTATTACTGACAGCATGCTGTGCCTACAAATTAAATCTTGTTAGACGTGTTTGAAAGTTTTCAAGTACGTGTGGAGAGCAGCATCTGATCAGACTTCATATTTTGAGGACCTAATATTTCCTTCTAAGTGAATAAATGGGACGCTTGTTTATGATGTGCCTGGTATGTTTCACTGTTGAAAGAGATGCATGTGATGACAGACTGTTTCTTTATTGGGCGTCTCATTTAGACTGGGAAGCAGAAACATGACTGTAATGAATTCAGCAGCTGACTCACCATTCCTCAATCTGCCATTCTCTTTCGGCAGACATTTTAACATATCTGCCGTCGCTTTATCCTTCAGTTCTTTCACTTCGGTGCAGCTTTTTCCCCTCCGCCAACCTTCCCACTCCTTCCCCCTTGCTTCCTCCCCACACTGAAACTGTATTAACACTCTATTATCTAAACCTTCTTTACTTTCTCACAGTGAGAAAACAGAAGTGTGTTGATGGAAAAAAGGCTCACCTACTGTGCCTAAATTTGCTTTGAGGAATTATTCTTTTGTTCTTGCTGCTGAAAACCAGAGATGTATTCTAACCTATTTACTTTTACCTCCTATAAACATCGCTGGATACTTGGCAGTGGTTCCAGGTTCATCTGAGGACAATGCAGATCTGGGAAAACAGCCCTTTTCTGCTGCTTACTTGTTGAGATGGCGAAACTCCAGAAACCACAACTGATGGAATATCATAAAGACTAACCCACAAAACAGATTTATGATAAGTTTCAATGCTGGCCTCTTCTCTTTCAAGTTACTGATATCTCTCTCAATGCACTGAATAGAATAAAGAAGAAAAATCTACCTCTTCCCCATCTCTGCTTCACCTTCTATGACCCCATCTAAATCAAAGAGAACTAGTGTTCACGCTCAACTTGAATGAACTGCTGTTGCTTGTCCCATGGGCTGTTTGTATCTCGGCAACTGGCGAGCCAATGAGGAGTGAACTAACGTGTTATAATAATCCGTTTCATCTTGCTGGTCACATCGCTCACGAGACGATTCAAGTAGTACTTCAGTATAAGCACACCAGAAAATAGGTCTTTGAAGAAAGAGTGTATTAACAATTAAATTTTAAAAAAAAATGCATTAAAAAAAAGAACGACTTTTACCTTTTCTGAAAGCATGAGAAATGCTTGATGTTTTTGAAATCCTCGTCTTCCGTGAGACTGTCAAGGTGTCACTGATACTGTCACTCTATACAGTCTTTAACTTTGATGGCATTGTGATGTTGCTGCAGTGTACCTTTAGGGTCTGTGCTAGTGTTTCAAAAATACAACCTGTTGAAGTTTAGATGGTTTAGATGATATTAATTTCTCTCTCTTTGTCTGGTGTTAAACAAAACAACACATCTCTGCTGTTACCTGATCTGCCGTGGGTATTGCCTGTGGACAGAGGACTGCATTTCATCTTGTAAATAATTTGATTAGACAACTGTTAGTTTAAACAAATAAAATTGCATTTGTAGATTTAAACAAATATATAGGAAAAGCTACAGGAAAAAAAACAGGAGATGTTAGACGTTGTGTGTTGACGTCTTAAATTTGAACGCAGTACAAAGTCACAAAAAGGGTAAAAACTTAACACATATTTGCTCTAAGTGGTGCAAACTGAGGCTAAGACAAGATTTGACACAATTTTTCAGCTTTGCACTCATAGATAAAGATACAGAGATGAAAGAAAAAAAGAGAAACTGCAGCAAAATAACAGAAAGAACAGCAGTTTCAGAATCTGTATTGAGCATGCATGCATACATAAACAAACTCTACACATGCAGTTGGTTAGCTGCAGCTAATGTCTGCACAGCTAGTACATTTGGTGTTAAGGGCAAATATGCCTAGACTGCAGTGAGCGTTCAGCATGCAAATCTTCTTTAAAAAAGCAAAAGAAAAAAAAGAAAGAAAAGAAAACAAGAAAATGCTCTGTCTAAACGCATCGTAATGCGTATGCCTGCAGGTGGCACAAGGTGCGAGAAGTGCAGGAACGTTCACTTTCTTTACCAATAGATGGTGCACATCTGAATGATGAAGCCCTATATTTTTGCAGGTCTTTTCATTTTCTTTTCATGCGCTGGTTTAACAGTTCCACAGTTGTTGCTGCTGCAGTTAAATGATTAGTTACTTGGCCTAGATTTGTGTAGTTCACGTCACTACCTTTGCTTGTTTTTGTGTTGCAGCATCATAAGTCTACAGTTATTTTTACATTCTCTTAACAGTATGCTTTTAGCACATTGTTTTTTGTTTTTGTTTTGTTTTTTAAAAAGTGAGCATAAATGCATGTTTATCCTCTGTAATATTTCTTGAAAAACAAGTGCTTTGGATTGACCTACTTCTATTTTACTTTTGACTACAATTTACTTTTATTTTTCAGTAAAATTCTTTTACTGTTTGTTGATATATTTACAAAACAATGTACAAAAAAACTTCAGACCAACCTTGTTTGTTCCTCACAGTTATTTTATCTGTAGTCTGAGGGGTTTCTGGCACGTCTCCACACAGGCTAGAGTCTTTAGTGTTCTCTGCCCTTATTTGCACTCTCCGAGTAATGATGATGGTGTGCATGTCGCACAATGTCCTCATGTGGCTTCTTTCACTGCTGCCTGTTTGAGCTTATTAGTGAGTTCCCGTCTGTGCACTGTAACATTGATGCCAGTCCTCAGGACAGATGGTGGCAAGACAGGGTGAGTGAGAAAACCTCTGACATACGCTCCCTCCCTCTCTCTCTCTCTCTTTCTCTCTCTCTCTCTCTCTCTCTCTCCCTCTCCCCCTCTCTCTCCCTCTCTCTCTCTCTCTCTCTCATTCTGTCTCTGTCTCTATGTCTCTCGCCCCCCTTAGGCACTCACAGCTGCTGTAAACAATTTTCTTTATGTTCTTTTGTGTGATGTCGGGCCATTTATGAACTGCTACTTAGATTAAATAATAAAATGGGATCTGATTTCTTTTTTTAAGCAGCCTGGCGCAACATTCTGATGCAATACAAAGAATTTAGTGGGAATCAGTTTCCACAATGTGGGTACAGTGAGGTCTGGTTTTCAATGATGTATGACATTCACAAATGAGGGGTGCTTTCAGTTTAAAATGAGCCAGAATTTAGCGGTGTTTCTTCTGTAATGTATTTGAAGAGTGGAAAAGGTTAATGTGAGGTTTATGTGTTTGCCAAAAACCAAATCCCTGGAGAATCAAAGCACTGCTGTCCTCATAAGGTCATTGTGCACTCAACAGTGTTTAATAGGATGTGTTTTCTGCCCTGAGTTGTCTCTGCGGGATACCGCTAAAGCAGTGGGACAAACATCAACTGGCAGCATTTGTGATGCTGGACAGGAAGGTGAAGCAAAACACCGATGGCTGAGATTTTCAGGCAAGCTGAGGGCAGAGTAGGTTAACGAACTGAAGCACAGACATTAACTGAGGTGGCCTGTGAAACGTGATTGTACATGGGAGTTGTATCCATTCATTTAATTATTTATTTTTTCCAGTCCTTTGAAACCATTGAAAATCTTTTACTCAGCATTGTCCTGATTTATGAAAATCAGCCACGCTGCTTTTGTTACATTTTGCACTAGTTAAAATGATCAGTGATCAAGTTTAAACTGATATAGAAGTCCTCAAAGAAATATATGTGATTCTTAACAGTATTCAAGATTTTCTCTCTTATCTTTATTATCTTTATCAGTCAGGGTGTTTTTCTGCCCTAAATTCTGTAGGTTTTGGGAAACATTCATCATTTGAGTTTATAACTGACACCGCAAGCATTGTATCCCACGTATGTTTAACCAAATATTTTTTAAGACTCTCTCCTGACAGAGTGGCATAGGCATGGAATTCTTTCCAATTAATGCCACACACTGAAACATTTTAATCATTATTTTAATCATCATTTCTTAGATTTGAATGTGTTAGTTAACACTACACATTTAAATTAAGTCCAGCGTATACTGTCACAGTGTGAAACAAGTACATTTTAATCAATTAAATGTAACTAGAAAATATATGTAAAAACCACAAAGGGTTCTGACACATACTGACATTTTATGTCCCAGTGGCAGTGTTTTTCCATTCTGGAGGACCAGTCGTGTGCTCTTTATTGGCTGTTTCTGAATTTCTTAAGTGAGCGGTTCACTATTGTGTTTTTTGTTTTTGGCTTTAAGTGGGTCTCTTTTCATTTCAGAATGTGGTTTGGTAGCAAAAGCAGCAGTTTCAGTCCTTAGCATCTTTTTAATTAGTAAGGTGTAGAGCTAATGCAGTTCCAGTGAAACTCTGTCGTTCTTATTAGACTTTAATTAATTCATTTTTTTAGCTTGACACAATACAAGTCTGCAGATTTCAGTTAAAGGTTAAATGCCATACGGCTTCACATTTACTGCTGTCTCAGCTTGTAGACTGGCTGTAAGTATTGTTTACAATTTTGTTAGGGCTGTAAATTAAGCACAAAAAAAAGTTTGTGAAACTATGTTAACTGAGCAGGCTTTTTGTCAAGATCTGTGACAACGTCAGTGTAGTAAAATATGTATATGCAGGAGAGAAACCATTTAATTGATCCGGTTGTGCAGAACAAATTGTTGAAAGTAACAATAATTTCAGTACAATTAATGAGTTATCTAAGAACATTCCACTCAAAATAAATGAAGTAAAAGATTATTTGCAGTCAACTAGAAAAACATATATTTGTATTTTAATAAATTTCTGGATCAACAGATGCATAATAGGATCTATTAGTTTACGTTCTCCAACTGCACTAAGCAAAGAAAACAAGTTATTTTCACAGATGATTTTTACTGTGTTAAAATACATTGCTGAAAATTTAGAAAGGCTAAAGCACACATCTGTATGTTTATCAGGACTTCTAGTTACATGCAGTTTTAAAAACAATGAAGCACAACGTAAGCTCACATGATCTTGGTTCTCTCCTCAGTTCAAACTTTCTTAGTAAAATACAAAACAATGAAAGCACATGTATTTACTTTCTGAGCATCTTCTCTGCACACGGGTGCTAAAGATTTTTTGGCGAAATGTACCCCAGATTGTTTTGTGTCCTGCATGATAACATAGTGGTAACATAGCTCCAGAAATAATATTTCCTTACAAATGCGGGGTGATATAACATTACTGTGTGCTATCTGGGGAGGTGTGCTTCAAATGTTTTACAGGTGATTAAAGACTTACAAATATTTGGAATTCTCTGTCAGACTCTGTCCTCTGTTTTTCTTCTGATGTTGATCAAAATAAGTGTGTTCAATAACACAGCACAAAATGAGATAATTTACCGAGTCCAGCTGTGTTTGAATTGTCAGACTGCAGGTGTTTAATTCATATGTATTTATGCTCAGCGTAGACAGGGAGATATTGTTTCCCCCAGTAATTTCAGAGGATTTCATGATCTTTTTAAGGGCTACAAATTTAAGCCAATCTTTTAAAAGATTTTCACATTACAGACTGTTATTGCACATTACTTCATTTACCGTCATCCGCAGCTCTGAACTGCTTTTTCTTTTCTATCTTTTTTCACACCATCTCCCTTCCATCTGTCTCGTTTTCCTTATTTTCCCTTTTCTCTCTCACCAATCTGCAAGCACACCTCCTCCCTCCCCCGTAACCCTCCTCTCCTCTGTATTATTGCCTTGGCTTTGTAAGACCCCCTGGTGAATCCTGGCATCACACTCCCATTTCAAAGGAATGAAAATGCAGCACTGGTCTGTGCCATCGGTTTGCTCTGCTCCCCCTTTCATCTGCCTGGACATATTAAGACAAGAAGTGCGAAGCTCTGCAGCAGCTCCCACATGAATCAGTCTGAGCCCCCCAGTGGGAACGTGTGCTGGTCATTTCACGTCCCATTTCAGAGCAGAGGAAGAGAGTGAGAGATTAAGTTAGAGGAAGTATGAGAGGCAAGATAGTGACAGAGAGACAACAATTGAGGGGGGCATGTGGCCCGATTTTTTGAGGGCACTGTGTTTGTCGCTTTAGTGTCCTTATTTTCTAAGGACACTGTGTGCCATAATCAGGTGTCCGTGACTTACCACTTGAGAAAAGGAGGGGCAGGGGACATCCAAGCATTCGTGCAGAACATAACAGCAAAAGTAACGCAGAGGGTGTAGAATGTGCAGGCCTGTTTTACACTGTTTCTGTCTGTGATCTGGTTTTAGGGAATGATGCACTTTTACTAAACCTCAGGGAATGATTGTGCTTCTATTTAAATGCTGATCAGGTTACTGCAGACTTTTTTTTTTTGGATAATACACCAAGAAAAAGAAGTTTTCACTAACCAAGTAGAGAGAGGATTTCTACCCTTCCCTCTTAGATGTACGAATAAGAGGCCTTTGGCAGGTTAATAAGTGAATCATAGGCAGCTCCCTAAATATTTAAAATGCAAAAAGAATAAGAACTAGAGTCTGATTCAGAAAAAAATACAAAATAAATAAAACAATATGGTTTAAGACTCTGGGCGACATGGGACATGATTTTGTTTTTTGTTATGTACTGTAATAATGCAAAGGGCGGGGTGTTTTGGATAAGGGCTTTGAAGCAATAAAGTGGAGTTCAAAGAGATTTGACAGGAGACATAACAAGAAAAGAAACAAGCAAAAGTGCACAAAAAGATGCTCGTACAGGCTAAAGGGAGGGTAGCCAACAGTGCGTAAAAAGCCCAAAGAAAACTAGCATGACGAAGAAAGTGTCATTAAATTATTAGGACTGTGCCTGTATGCTGTTCAGTCACATAGACGTGGTACTTAGGTGCATTATGAATACCATCATGTTGACCACCAATCTCCCTCGTGTGCTGATAACTTGTCGTGATAGGGAGCTTGTGTGTCTCAGTGGCCCTTGAGAGCTATATCAGCAGGGGCTTAAGCTCCTGGCAGGTCTATCTAAGCCAAACAAGTCTCAGGGTAGAGGCCAGCACCTGGTCCTCTGTAAAAACAATACCTTGTCACGGAAACTGCAATAGATGGTCCCAAAAGGACGAAGAGGACTAAAAAGAAGTGACCACCAATACCAGAATGCATCAGATTAGAGAGCATCTGAGAAGGGGTGGGGTGTTCAGAAACTTTTAGTATTGAAAGTCAAACACAAAACAAAACAAAACAAAACAAAACAAAAAATCTTCCCACAGTCTGATTCTTTGACATTTTTTAGGTTTTGTTTCTCTTGAGCATGAACTGTCATTGTTTAAATAACCAGCGCTCACAAAAATGTAGTCATAGGTCATTCTGAAAAGGATTTCTAAGAAGTTTCACATGCTGTAGCTGATATGCACCAGGTGCCCATCAATCAGTTACGGCACATCAGTAGGCTACAACACATCAGTCTGGGTTACAGCAGCTACACACACACACACACACACACACACACACACACACACACACACACACACACACACACAGTCTGGCATTCTTGTGTTGTCTCCAAGCTTTGAGTTCTTGAGTAGAGATTGTTTACAATATAGATGCACAAATTGAAGTAAGGCTAACTTGTCCTCTCCTGTTGAATAACTTAGATCTGCACGCTTTCTGCTTGCCATGATTGCCACCCTCTAAGCTGAAGGGTTTGATTCCACTATATTACCAATCAGTTCAATAAAGCATGCAGCCTTTTCATCTTCCGTGTCTCCAATGATGGTACAAATAAAATCTACCATCTGTGTGTAAAGTCTCCCTAGCCCTGTTCAGCCTAAGTTGTTAACAATACAACCAATGCAAAATTATACAAAAAAATTATTAACTGTGTAATTATATAACAGTTATCACTTCAACAAGACTTCGCAGTATGTCAGAGTATGTAAGAGAAAAAAAAAAGACTTTTCCAAACATGAGTTTCTGTTGGGAAAAAGCTGTTGTCAGTGTCCTTTTCCACCTACACAGGGCTGAGAAACTTTTTGCTCAAATCATCATACCCATCATACGGTGGCATTACATAAGAAGTCCGCACCAAGTCCACTTTCAATTTGCGATTCCATATTTAATGTGTTTGTGGGGGAAGTGAGAGGTTTTTCAAGGAGTAAACACCTACCTACGTAGCACCCGATGTGTTAGAGCCGTCTGGAAGGAGAAACGGCCATAAGGAAACATGCGAACTCAGACGTTTTAAACAAATGAAACTACTGAACAATTTAGACTCAAATCTACATCTATTGACCATCAAGTGGTGTTTTTACATTAAAGCCACTTTGAACAGATTTGAGAAAATGAAAGTGTGCAGTGGGACGAGCATTACATTTACTTACAAATGACCTGCAGTGTGGACTTACTACTCAGTTATTATAAAATAATCTCTTAGACTAGGGGTGTGCACCAATAAGCTGAACACAGCTTTTCTCAATATTAATTGGATCTCTTTATAAGCTTATTGGTGTGACTCCTCATAAAAGTCCCAGTTTCTCATGTGGCCCCTTGGGAAAAATTAATTGCCCACACCTGTTTTAGATATTCCCACTTGCAGTGCATTTCTACAGTCTATTGAGAGTTGTTATTGTGTATCAGTGTCTCAATCTTACTATCACATTTCAACATCGCAAAACACATCTGCTCTGCAAGTATTTTGCCCCAAGCACACCGAGTATATGTGTAAAACAAAACAGATATGCTTTCAAATGAGGTTTTAAAGAATAACAGGGTAGGTAATATAAGGTCATTACCCCCAAATGTGCCCTGGTAAACTGCTGATGAGAACAAGATAATAGAAAAACCAGATTTGACCACATTTACGCCTGGTATTAAAGAACTATTTGAGTCTACATCTAAGAGTGATTGGTAGATGGTTAAGCCAGCCAGACCTCCAGAGGTGGTCTGGCTCACAGTGTGATCAGATCTGTCTGCCAGGTGTAATTTAATGCAATGCAATTCGGTGTGTTTCTTACATTTTTAACTAAGTAAGTAGATAGGTCATAACTCATTCTCATGTGTGTGTGTGTTTTTGTTTTTTTTTTAAATCCCCACATACCATAATTTTTCCATAGTAAAGGTGACACAGCTGTGGCAACAAATTACTTTTCATTATTTCTGTTTTTTTCTTTTGCAAAAGAGTCATAAAACCTGAGCCTTAATGCCTCAAACTGAAAAAAACCCCACCAACTATACAATGTCAATTGCAATGACCTGCAAGGTTTTCAAAGAGCCAGTGAGACAGCGGTTGTATTTTTGAATCAGTGGTATACAGGAATCTCTGTGATAACTTGCATAGTGAACAGAAAATGTCTACATAAAGAATTTTCTGGTACTTGCATGTAAATGAGGTCCAAACTGAATGCTGGGACCACTGAGAAGAACGCCTTGCTTGGTAATTCAGTATTAGTTCAATCTGAACACCATTTTCTTGAATTGCTGGATGTGGGATTAACGTACTAAAAAAGTCACCAAAAGTGCAGCAAACAAAAAGACACTCATGCCACACTTTATAGTGAAAACAGAGAATCATAACGAGAGCACTATTAATTACAGTTTATTCCGCTGTCTCATGGGTTTGCCAACTTGTAAGCAACACCTGGCATTCCCCAATAACAAATGCTGTTTTTCATAATTCACTCATCTGTGTTTCTGCCATTGACCAAGTGGCACTTGCCATACGGACAACAGCGATGAGAGCATGATATGGCCCCTGTAGAATGACAGCTCAATTAGCAGAGCAAGTGCCTCTCACTCTTAAAGTGAGTTCAAGCGCCATCTTGGGTGTTAAGTTTATTGCTCTGAGCCTCAGCTAAGCGACTCTCTCTGTTTTCACACATGCACTGCAGCCCTGACCTTTCCTAGACATTTCCTGACAGACCTGCACGTGTGAGCTGAAAATGGCAAATGCGTGGTGCAGTCGGGTCAGCCACTGATTGATCTTTAATCTCCTAACTTCCTAGTGCAAAGTCTGTGCAATGTCCAAATGCTCCAGTGTGAAAACAGCGCAGGAAATACTTCACTGTTGACGAACTAACAGGGAGTAAATGGTCCTGCTTCATGTACGCTCTACCTGTGTAGCAACCTCATCAAGCGCAAATGCAGTATTTTCCAGTAGTGCCAACACTTCTAAAGCAAGCTACTTCCCATTGTGTGTTCCATGTAATAAAAGATAACCTCAGGCAATTGACCAGTGTCATTCTGCTGACACTGTCTAGAAAATGGCTTTAAACATTTGCTTATTTGTCAAACGCCACAGTAATCTGGCTGTAATGCATCAACAGCTAAATCTTCATTAAATGAAGAGCAATAGCAGGCTCCTTGTTCTTAACAAAAAATAATAAGCACCTCCTTTACTGTACAATAGCTGTGACGATGGAGACAGCTGTCCACCAAGTTGCAGGGGGTGCAGGGTTTGCAGTTCAATCACAGGAAAATGACCAGGGCAAGACAACAAACCTCAATATGCTACTACTGGCAGGTGAGCACCCCACATGGAGAGCACCCATTGGTGAGCATGTGCCTGAAGAACTAGATACATTTTTAAAAGTGTTGCATACAGTAAGGGCAGACCATTTACTAATTTATTTCAACAAAATATGTGATTTTCTTTCAAGGGCAAAATCAGACAGGTTGGACCAAACCATATATGTAGAATCAACACAACACAAATTCCAACATGTGTAAACCAGACATACTGACAAATGGAACAATGCAATAAAATTAAGTAAATAAAACAAAACAAAGAAAGGCAGCAATGATGGTGACCAATCACTTTATAATCTCATAATGTCACTAAAGGACAATGATAATTATTACTGCTTACCCTTTAGATCAATAAATACACCCTAGCATTTTGTTGATAGATGCAAGATCTTCTGTGATCAAAGTCTTTAACTTTATGGACAGATGGTGGAGAAATCCTATCCTTGCCATCTCATGCTGTTCATAAAGAACATCTGGACCACAATCAGGTCATTCCTAAATATTTACACAGCAAGGCTACGAGCCACCAATGAGAAGTACATACTTCCTCTGTGTAACTATAGGTGCAACAGATTATTTTGATTTTGCTGATGGCTTAAGAAGCTGTGGGCTAAAAAAAAAAATACAAAAATCAGTTTGGTGGAACATCAGTACTTCTTGTTGTGGACTTAATTCAGCAGGAGTGCGAAGATATAATATAGCTGGAGCTATGCAAGCACAAGTCACTAAGATTTAACACTGCGGCGCAGTGCAGTATTTTTGGTTTTCCTTCTCTTTCAGTTGCCACAGAAATAAAGCCCCTTTTTTACATCCATGTCATCGCTGCACTTTTCATTAGGCATTAGATAACCTGATAGCTTTAAATGTCACTTGTGCATGGGCGTGCATCAGTGTTTGTTTGTCTGTGTGCGCAACTGCATCTGCATACATGTGCTTATCTCCTGATTAACGCTTTTCTGTGTCACCTTCCTTTGAATTCCATATAGCATTCTTCTTATATATTTAGCCCTGATATGAGTCCAACTTGACACAGTCACATCCCAGATCTAACTTGTTGACATGCTGAGAGCAGGCGGGTGGCAATGGAGCAAAGCAAGCTAATGCTGAGCAGAGAGAGAGAAAGAAAGGGGGAGAGAGTGAGAGAGAGGCTACGCAGCGGCAGGACTCAGCTGTGTATTTGCCGTTTTATCCATCCAAAGTTCAGATGAGGACAGGCTCACACACTCGCTGCCTTGAGATTAGCCACAGTTTTTTTTTGGAGGCAGCAGACAGGAGAAAGGAGTGAACTCCAACCATGTAAAATTAAGTCTATCATGAAAAAGAGGCATATCTTGCTCTATTTATGTGACGATGCACAAGGCAGCTACTGTATTTAATCCGGATCCTGAATTTTTGACCATCTTATCCTTTAATGTATTAACAATTTACAGTGAATATATAGACAGCAAAGAGGGACATTTAGGGCTAATCGAGGATCAGAGAAGGATCACATGTTGAGTTACACATCAGAACAGGCTGAAGAAGGAGTAGACATTCATCTGAGACAGAGACGCTTCTCCGTGGTAATTCAGTTGACACATAAATGGCTATAAAGCTATAGGCCTAGGGAAAGGATGGCCCGAACATAATGAGAAGCATGTAAGTGAGCATAATGAGAAGCAGAGCGTATGTGGAGGGTACGTGCTCGGCATGTGTGAGAGCCAGAGTGGAATATTTGTTAACTTGCTTATGTTAGACCTTGCTCTCTTCCCACAGATTAGCGTCTCAGTTTTTTTGTGTTTATCAGACGATGATCAAACAGCACTAAACTTTTTCATTAATGTCATCCTAAATGTTGGAGCTTGATGCAAATTGACAGAGAAAATTGCAATTCTGTGTCCTGGCCTATGCTCTCTGTTGTTTTTCTTGCATTTACTGTGAACTATTCCCTGAGGTTTCCATAAACTATGCAGTGAGGCCCTCTTTCTATAGCCTACAATATGAAGCTTTCCAAGAATCTGGGGGGCTGTTAACCTAAAACAGCTTTCCCTTGCCAGAAAAAAAGAACTTTTGAATGTCAGCCCAACAGCTCACCCTTGAAGAGCCAGAGTGAATGAGAGACCATGGTTGATTTTCACATTAGCCAAAATGTTCAGGTTTGCATTTGTGGAGTGAGTTTAAAAAACAATGAGATGGCCAGTGCACAAAGCTACAATTACTTTTGCAAATTCATAGCTTTTTTGTACAACTTAATTGCTGTAAAAGACAGAAAGAACAAGTAAATAACTCTAGATATTTAGTCACAGCAGTTCGTTTTGTTCTCAAAATCTGGATGGACTTCTTTCTCTCTCTTTTTTAGAGTTTACTTGTGCAACATAAGGCTCTTTCATCAGCATTTACAGGAAATTTCTTTTAAATGTGAATGATGACTAATTGTTGTTACCACCTGGGATAAAGTTTTCTTCAAAAACGGGCATGCTTTTGTGATGTGCTGTTGCATCTGATTTGTCTCAACTTACATCATAGGAGAAGTCATACATTTCCAGTAGAGATGCGGTACAAGATGCTGTTACTGGAAGTGGTTAACAATGCAGTGACTCAGTTCAGCTGAAATAACACTTGTTCTGGTATAACTGGTTGTTTAAGAGCCAAAGTCTGCACCAAAGTGAAAAGAGTTCAACCCAGTTTTATTTTTCTTTACCACCAAATTACCAAAATTACATATTCTTCCAGAATTTCTTTGAATTCAGTTATGTCCATGTTTCATTCATATAAGCAGTTCCAGGTGATAAAATAGGTTGTTGGCTTGATTTGATCATTCTTCAATTGCTTTTTCTAGGAAAATATCACATATCATATCATATACAACAGGAAACATCTACTGGCGACTTGAGGGCCATATCCGGCCCACCAGA
>JAMQGT020007331.1:0-28674 GCA_024447675.2 Pterophyllum scalare | reverse complement strand
GTTGTTTATAGTTTCTTGGTTCAGTTACGTATTGTTGCCTCTCACCACTGAAGGTGATAGAAACTGAATAAGTGCTACATCCTTAGAGTCCTATCCACACCTTGCAGTGAGCCATCTTACATAATTTTGAATATATTTTGAACTCCTGCACCTTCTCGTTGGTTTGCCAACACACAATTCATGAGGCTTGCATCCTCATGAATTATGAGAAATTCCCCTACACTGGGAGAAATAGAGGTACCATCTTTCCCAGTACCACTATTAAATAACATGTTATACCTGTTGACAGCAGATCCACAAACAATTTCCTGGCTATAGAATAAAGGGAATGTTTATTCTTCTTGTTCCTTATAGCCTGTTGATCTGCTTCACATGCTGGTCAATAACTTTCTGGTGTTTCCTACAAAACAAACATCAGTCATCAGTACTGGCATTTAGTGCTTTGGTATTTACAAAATAAAGCCCTATTTTAATTTCAGGATGACATTTTTTCTTACCTGTTTTGCATTCAGATGAAAATTAAAACCTTTGGGATAATGAAGTTATCAAGAAGAACTGCTTAGAGACTGGAAAATCTTAATAATTCAGCTCTGCTTTTTATTGTAGTCCAACAATGATGGGAGCATTAGGAGTTTTCTCCTCAATATGGGTCTGTGAGGGCACTTAAATTACAGCATGTAAAATCTTACTGTTAAAAAAATAATAACTTTGTGTTGAATAGCACAACCCACCTGCTCTGTCTTGAAAACAAATTTACATGAGGTCTTGTGTGAATGTGCATGGTTTACTGGTGATGAAACAACAGTTGTGTATTAGAAACTAGTCTGAATATGTATGAAAATGTAACTAGGCATTGACTGTGACTGTATGAGTTCTCACTAACCTCATTTAGGTTCAGCAGCAGAGTGCTTTTTTTTCTGAAACTCGCAGGGATCGACTGTTTGCTACAGCAGGAAATACAGCCAAAAAAAAAATAGATGCTGAAATAGCAAAACAAAAGCTGAATCTTCCAAACAACCCTGTTCTGATCTGAATGAAACAATATATTCCAATGAGAAAAATTCATGCTTAAAAATACTCAATCCTGTATCTAGCTGGACTGAGAAGGATCAGTAAAAGATTATATATGAAGTGGCTTACCTGTGTTGTTTTCCACTGCCTTAGCTTGTGGTGTCACCTCACAAAGTCCAGTTAAACGTGCCTCAGCATCTTCCTTACCAAATGCCTCCAAGCCTTTAAATTTTCAATACCCAAACTTTGTTAAATGGCACATTTCATGCATCTCTGTGTTTGCTGGCTCCGCTTTGAATCGTTTACAGCTGACATTATTCCAGCCTGCGCTCTCTAGTTCATTCCTCAGTTCTTCTCCATACTCTGTACCATGCGATATTTAAGGCATTTTGCTCACTTGACCATGCTGTTATTTTGGGTGCGCACCTCACTACACTGTGAAGTGTTCGTTTCAGTGCAAGGCGATGTCTCTCACTGGTACAACTAATTTAGTTTTAAGGGGATTTTCTTCCAAAGCTTGTAATGCTTTTTTAGAACTGCTTGGAGGCAGTCCTGGTCAACATACCTCTGTTTTTGTGGGATGGTAAATTGTAGGTTGTAGAGTTTTGTTTTGGAGCCAAAAAGGTGATTCTGGGGAATAGTATCCAGTGGCCACAGATGTGCCTCATCTCCCGTGGTTTCGGGCTTATAATTGCAACCCTGTATGTCTTAAAATTCTAAATAGTGTTTGCAGTCTCTTGAGGATACTGCAGATCTGTTTTAGCAGACTTGCTCATCTTACCAGCTGCCTTCTCTTCAGTGTAGAGGAAATGGACTACAGTCTACAGACATTTTCTTTCAAATATCAACTTAACAAGGGCTTTTAATATGCCACAAATGCTTACATTACTACAAAGAGTAGTACTGAAGTATGTCATAAACAGGAACACTCTCTTAAACTGAGCTTCTGTGTCTTGTTACTTAATGCCTAAATCCCACAAGGCCTCTGTCTCTGAGTTTTTTGTTTGCTGAGATCATTTTCAGTGTAGTTATGAAAGCAGAAGTCTGAACTAAAAACATATCAAATGAAAATGTGTCACATCCCCTCGCTTCATTTTAAGTACAAAGGGAAGGTTATTGATTATATGACAAACTGAAGAGGCCAATTTAAGCATATGATGCTCAACAGCGCAGTCTTGGACATGTCTTGGAAGCAATCCAGGCCAACATACTTTTTTAACAGTCGACAATCTGACATATCATAGCAGGAAAAGCACAGGTATATTAATAGTGGTTACACTCCACTTAGAGTGGAGCCCTGCTTTATGCATTTTTGAAAAAAATGTTTTTGTTTATTAAGTCACTTAGCACTGCCCTGTGACTCATTCAAGCATATAAAATGCACCTAACAGACAACTTAGCAAAAGAGCCAATTTTAAATTTTATCATTAAACTCTTGGTTACTAGCAGCCTGTCATGTAAAATCACATAATTTGTTCCCATTTCTTTAGTTGAATCTAAAAAATGCCAAAGATAACACAGTTTGACAGGCATAAAATAGTATTTTTGCACCAATGATGTGATTCCCCAAAAGCTAGTCTAAAACCTACTGTACCTCTGCATGGTGCGCAGTGTGTCCTTAAAAACTGAGGAAACTGGACACGTGGAGGAGAAAAAAACTGGCAGGCCTAAAAAATACCTACAGCAGATGAGCAGTATCTGAAAGTTGTGTCCTTTAGAAATAGGAAAAATTCGAAGACCTGACACAAGACCTGAGAGATGCATCTGTTGGTCCATCTACTATTCACTGAAGCCTCAGAAATGGTCTTAGAGGAAGGGTGGCTGTTAAAAAGCCATTCCTAAGGAAAGGAAACAGGGTGAAAAGGCTGGGGTATGCCAAATTACACAAGAACTGGACAGAAAATTAGTGACAAGCTTTATGGAGTGATGAATCCAAAATTTAAATTGTTTTGGTTCAAATGGTCATCATACTGCAAGACCAGGAGAGCCTGGTGGAGGACTTGTCATGGTTTGGGGCTAGATTTCAGCCAGTGGTGTTGGGGATCATGTCAAAATTGCGGCAATAGCTTCATTTTTTCAGCATGGCAATCCCAAACACACTGCCAGTGCAGTAAAAGTATACCTGGATAGAAAAATCACACAATGGAATATTATCAGTCATGGACTAACCTCCCCAGAGCCCAGACCTCAACATTATTGAAGCAGCGTGGCATCATCTTGACAGAGAATGGAACAAAAGGTAGCCAACATCCAAAGAAGAGCTTTGAATGTCCTTCGAGAAGCCCGAAGAACTATTCCTGAACACTCCTTAAAGAAATTACAAGAAAGCTGCCTAAGAGAGCTCAGGCTGTGTTGAAGAATAAGGGTGATCATACCAAATATTGACTTTCCAAGTCATTAGAAGTATACAAACTGTTTTTGTCTTACATACTGTATTTCTATGTATATTTGCACAGTTCAGTGAATCACTGCACCTACTTCCCATTTCCTAGCAAAATATAAAGAAATGAGCGGTGGCTCAAGACCTTTGCACAGTTCTGTACCTTTAAAGTCATTAATTACCTGACATGGAAGTGTTTTCAGCTGACCAAGTTCAGTTAGCCTATAAAAGCTGGCTTGTGTTCGTCCATCCACCCATTTGGTTTTGCATCACTAAATCCTCACATTAATGCACTGCATTCCTGACTCCATAAAATATTTGGTTATAAAAATATTTTTTACTGGTTAATTACAGTTTAATATTTTGCAGTTTGTTTTTTAAATTATGCGGACAGCAATAAAACAGATAAATTAAAGTCACTTAACTTTTCATTAAACTTAACTTACCAAATGCTTTACCTTATTGCTCAATATACAAGATGCACACAGTTTATGCCAGGTGCTTTCTTTCTTTCAGTACTTTCTTCATACCAAAGCTGAACTCACAATTGGAGAGTTTCCTTGAGCCTGGTTATAAATGGCTAAAATAGATGAAATATCCCAACCCCAATACTTCAACTGTAAACTACTCTGGCACGGTTAATATATTTTATCTAAACTCTCGGTAACTGTACGCTGGTTAGCTGACGGTGTAACGAGTTCACAGACCTCTCTGCTAGGCGGAAAAGGGAACGCTTGTTTTAAATGCCTGCCTGCACCATGGAGGGGAGCAGGGCAGCTAAATATAAATTATTTATTTAATATTTTAATGGCGTTAATCTGTCTTTCAGGCACTTGAGCAGCCATTCAGCGTGTGGCGGACAATGCTGTAAGATAAAGAGACAATATTAGCCATGAATATAATTGCTTACCATGGAGTTAAAAAGGCTGAGCATAAGTGCTGATTTTAATGCAAGGTGAACTCATGGTGTAGCATTTACTCACCTATTTTCCTCCTTTGGCCCCTAGGATGTTGAGGCAAATGTGTTCCCTGGGGTCTGAGCCCGGTTTAAAGGCTCCAGGAGAGACCACAGATGAAATTAGGTGGGGAATTGCTTGGGGTTTTTTCAGTTTTTTAACTGGTTTCTTTAGGCTTTTATTGTTTTAATTCAAAATGCAATATTTGGATGTGGTGGCAGTTTTTTATTATACTTTATTATATGGAAAATTGTTCCATGCCTTAATTGAATTTTGGGAAATATGAGCAAGGCGTACCTATCATGCAGTAGGGTATAAAGGCCTGTCTCAGCTCACTTAGTGACTGCTACTTCTTGAGGTCACTAGTGCTATTCATCCCTGCTATGTTGAGCTCTGAGTTAGTACTGTATTATACTACTATATTAACTGCATAATGAAAACAAATAGCAAAACTTAGTTTGCACCAATCCTGTCTTTGCCTGCAATGATTGTAGTAATAGTAATTTGTCACACTGCCCCTCTGAATAACAATGGTTGCACTAAGTAGCAATGAAAATTAGATTTAAAAACCTTTGTTGATCAGAGACATTTCAAAAATAAAAAAAAATGTAAACAATGATAATGTAGATGCTGACTGTAATGATGTGGGTAGATTGTTCCAAAGAGATGGTCCTCAGTATGTCAGAGTATATTGGTTAAAAATGGAAGATGAAGGTCCTTCGAATGTCTTGAATAATATGAGCAAATCATTGAGGACAGCATAAAAAATGTGGGAAATTCTGGGTAGATCTCAAGATTTACATACATAATTATTCATTACCACAAGTCTGATAAATGTTCAAATTAAAAATTGAGGAAAGCTTTTTTCTTTTCTGACGAGAGAAGATTAGCCATTTATTGTAGCAAAACTAATCACTCAAAAATCTTTCCTTTCAAATTAATTACATTAAGATAAGTGGGACAAGTGGCTGCCCACACTGCATTACATTATATAAGGAAAAATTAAACTGTAATAAAGCATTAAAATGCAAGAGTGATTTAATAATAAACCAACTCAACTTGAAAAACCAGTCATGTCGGTCCATTTCCTTAAACCAAACAATTGCAAAATACATGTGTAGCAGGTTTTAAAGAATATAATCCTCTGTCTAGAGAATTATTTTGGCCAATGGAAACATATCATTTACTATCAAATTACAGCAGCTACACTCCTTCTGTCCTGTTTATTATGTTTAAGGCCTGATTTAGACTTCTGTGCTGAATTGTTGTAAAGTCTACAATGGAACCTACATAAGCGGCCAACGTTGTTGCCGGCATTTATGCCTGTACAAGGTGCATTATGTGTTAATTATCATGTGGGCATGTCCTGGTGTTTTACATGTGTTGCCAGCCACATGTCCTAGTTTTCCCATTTTTTTGTTCATTCCCTCGCTTCCATTCTAAAAGTTTCAACCATCTCCACCCAGGAATTTACTGACATTTGTGAGTCATTATCTTGATGCTATGATTATTATTCCTTATATTGAGACAATTGTTATTCTCTCACTGATAAATTCAAAAACTGCAGCGAAAAGGTAGAGGAAATGCACAATAGGAATCCATGGTGCAAAATGAACTAATTACAATTGTTGCGGGCTGCGTCGACCTGACATTTCTCAGGAAATGCACATCAGGTTATGACGTAGGTTACAGCGTAGATTTCCAACTGAAGCATAAAATTCCGGCACGTCAGTGAACCAATTAGACCCCTTGCTTTTCCAGTGCAGCAAGCTAAAGAACCCCAAAAATACTATCCATGGGAAGACTGTTCAATTAGATGTAAAAGAAGTTGAGCTAAATCTCTGAACTCTTTTTATCCAACTTCCCTAGTTTGACCCCGGCTTGTTAAATCTGATATACTTAGAACTTTCATACAAGCTAATTCTGCAGTTGTTAGATTATCTCTGTTAGTTCTCTGCATGTTAAGTTGATGCTTGATCTCACACACGACTCAATGTTTAAGCATTTATCATATAAATTAAATCAACTCCACTTTTATTTACACACAAACTTTCATACAAACATGCAGATCAAAGCACTTCACACAGCAAGATCAACACAGAAAAATGACATTAAAACCATTCAAAAAACAACTTACATAAATAAAAGACAATAAAACATAATACTAAAAATAAATATATAAAGTAGTGAATACAAGGATTCACCTTGCACTTAAAACATGATTTAAAAATTGATTTATTACAGATAATTTAGCATTCAACAAGGGCAAGAACAAAATACATTTCAATTCATTTATATAGCGCCAAATCGAACAAATAATCGCCTCAAAACTATCCACTCTCTGAATCTCAATAAACTGTCTCATATATTGTGTTCAAGCCTTCTTTATAGTGTTTTGCAAAAAACAGATTAGTGTTGTGACGTTGCTGTTAAAAAAACGTCATGCATTATATTTACAGGTAAGAGTTTATATTTTAACACATTCATTTAAAAAACCTAACAGCAGACTGGGTAGATCACTGTTACTTCCCACTGTAAGTCAGGACTAACTTATTTACAATCTTCTCAGTGAAGCTTAGCGACATTTAGCAACATGACCAGAAAGATGGTGAGAGCGGGCAAACCTGCGGAGGCAGTTGGGGCAAGAGTATGGCTTCTCGCCCGTGTGAGTTAACATGTGAGTTTTCAAATGGCCTGACAGGCGGAAGCTTTTCCCACATTCTTGACATGTGTAGGGGCGCAAGTTAGTGTGACTCCTCCTGTGCTTGCCCAAATCACCAGAGGAAGTGTAGCAGCGATGGCACTCTGGACATTCAAAGGGCTTTTCCCCAGAGTGTATACGCTTATGCTTCACCAAGTCACCAGACTGAGTGAAACTCTTGTCGCAGTCAGTGCATTTGTAGGGTCTCTCACCAGTGTGGGTGCGTTGGTGATTTCTTAAATGTGCAAGGCGAATGAACCTATTGCCACAGACAGTGCAGTGGTAAGGCCTTTCACCAGTGTGTGTCCGTAAGTGTATTTTTAAAGCGCCAAGATCGCCGATTTTCAAACCACAGTCCCCACACTGATGAGCTTTCTCATTGGTGTGAAGTTTGGTGTGAACCCTCAGGTTTCTCTGTGTGTTAAAGTTCTTCCCACACACATTGCAGTGGAAGGGTCTCTCACTTGAATGCGTCCTCAGGTGAAGATCCAGACTGGACTTCAATCCAAACTCCTTTCCGCATTCAGAGCAGGAATATTCCTTCTTGCCAGAGTGTGTGGTTAAATGGCACTTAAGGTGGTGTGACCTTAAAAAGGCCTTCCCACACACCTGACATTTGTAGGGCTTCTCCCCTGTGTGTATTTTCATGTGTTGCCGCCAACCACTGCGCTCAACAAACCTCCTGCCACAGTCCTTGCAGACAAATGGCCGGTCGCCTGTGTGGGTGCGCATGTGGTCCTCCAGGCTTTGAGGTGTACGCACCTTCTTGCCACATTCTGGACACTGTACACCAGTGTCCAGACAGATCGGCTTATCTTCAGGCTCTGTGCTATCCAGTTCATGACACAAGTGAGGTCCTTGACCCCAGGTAGCTTTGAAACTCTTCCCACAATCAGCACAACTGAGATACCCTCCTCTAGTAACCACAGACATGTTGTGCCAGCGCTGACAGTGATTCTTCAGATTCTTCAGGTACTGGAAGCTGCGAGCGCAGGTTGGGCAAGGATGAAGCCTGCGGGGAGGGGCAGAAGGGTGGACTTCACGTACATGCACCCTAAGGTGTACTTTAGAGTTAAAGGTGCTGCTGCAGGCGCCACAGGTGTGTTTGGGGATGAGATTTAGTGTGCGGCTCGAGAAGCATGTGTTGAGTTTAGCGAGGTACTGTTTCTGATGGACCCACTTAACATGCTTCTCCAGGAATTCCAAGTCAGTAAAGGAGACAGTACAGTGAGGACATGGAAAAAACTCAGATGATGACTCTATGTAGGAGAGAAAGAAATAGACAAGAGGCACATCAAGCAAAGAACATATGATTATACTCTTCACCTCTTTTAACAAATGTAAGCTCATACATATACAGTCATCCCTCTCTATATCACGGTTCCCTATCACGGTTTTTAATACATCTAATTCTGTATTGGGGAGTTTTCACTATATCGTGGGATTTTGCAGTATATAGTAAGTAAGTAAGTAAATTTTATTTATATAGCGCTTTACAAGAGCAAAGTTCACAAAGTGCTTTACAATACAGAATAAAATGTAACATTAAAAATGGTATAAGTAGTTAAAAACAAATAAAAGCTAGCCTGCACAAGTGGGTCTTCAGTTTCTTTTTAAAGGTATTAACAGAGTCCACAGATATTAAATCCAGTGGAAGTGAGTTCCACAATTTGGGCGCCACAACCTCAAAAGCACAATCACCTTTTGTCTTTAACCTGGATCTAGGTACAGCCAACAAGAACTGATCAGCAGACCTCAAAGATCTAGATGGTTGATAAGGTTGTAGTAGCTCACTGATATATGGAGGCATCTGACCGTGGATGGCTCTGAAAGCGATCACCAAAACTTTAAAATGAATCCTAAATTTTATGGGGAGCCAGTGTAAAGCAGCCAGAATTAGGGCTGCATAAATCGATTATTTTAGTAATTGAGTATTCTATAGATTATTCCATCAATTAATCGGATAAGAAATACTTTTTTATTAACAGTTTATCTGCATATTTTAACTTCCGCACTGCAGTTTGTCGCCATGTGAACAAACAGCGGTGGATGGAGCAGCTACAAAGTTCTCTTTTCTTCACCTTAACACTTGCTGATCAGGTGGTTGACAAAGGACCTCCAGCTGTTTCCCAGTAAAGATTTTAATGGTGGTTACTAAAAGCAAAAGCTGCTGTTTTGAATGCTGGAAAAACATTTCCTTTCGCACTACTTGAGCTCACCGTCTCTATAACAGCTTCGCCTATTTGCGCTTGCGCAGTTAAAACCGCTGCCTGCTATGAGTGTTTTTAAAAAAACTAGAGTAATGTTGTAATGCTTTAAATATAAGCCTGCTTGTGAATACAGTCACTAATAAGGGATTAAAGTATAAAAAATATTTAGATGGAGCCCCTCTGTTCTGGGGGCGGGCCTTCCGGTACCGAACCATCACTAGTGCTAATGGCCCGCACTTGCTAGCAAACCAGTTCTGGTAGCTAGAGCTGAAGTAAAGACAAAAATAACAGCTGAAATTCTCAGTGAGCACAACACACACAGAGAGCAGTGGAGGCGTGGAAATGCATGTCAGCGATAGTTGCCACCCGTCATGCCTGAGTCACACTCCAGTCCAGTAGGTGGCGGTAATGCAGTTCTTTGTTGCTTTGCCAGCCACCAATAATCCCACAAAAAGACAACAGAGTACTATAATGCATTAGCAGCATATAGTATATAGTAGTGAGGAGCGCCACTTACACGGAGACAACTGAGCGCTGCAGAATTTAAACGATGCATCGACACAGTAAATTTGTGTCGATAATTTTTTAGAATCGAATTAATCGAGTTAATCGATGAATCGTTGCAGCCCTAGCCAGAATTGGTGTCATATGGGACCTTGTAAGGGACCTGGTGAGAAGTCTCGCAGCAGCATTCTGGACTATTTGTAAACGATCCTGAGATGATTTGTTTAAGCAGAGGAATAATGAGTTACAATAGTCAAAGCGAGATGAAATAAATGCATGTATGACCATTTCCATTTCACTTTGAGACACAATATGTTTAAGACGAGCAATGCTGCGCAGATGATAAAAACAGGTTTGTACAAGACACCTGACGTGCTTCTCCAAGGTGAATGCCTGATCAAAAGTAACACCCAGATTTCTCACAGTGGGGCAAACAGAAGATAAAAGGGGTCCAAGATTTTGGATTACTGTATATAGGTATTTATATAACTGCCCATAACTATGTTCATCACCCAAATGAAGAGATCACTTACGCCTACGCCTTTAACGGAAATAGAAGTTACGGCCGAGGGCGAAGATACTGCACCACTTGATGAAGCGCCTGATGAAGTGGTGCCTTCAGAAGAGCTGTGATGCTCTTCTTGGCTGTGCAGTACTGTACATTCATCTCATCGTCATCACCACCATTGCCATCAGTACTGCACATCTCCATAATTTATCATCTCCATCATTCAAGTTGTAGTAAGAGAGTAGGAAAGGTTTATAGGAGTGTGGGAAAGGTTTATAAAGCCTTAAAATATATATAAATAATTAAAAAAAAAACATACTGTGCTAATTTTCACCAATCACGGGGGTCTCTGGAACGTAACCCCCGCAATAAGTGAGGAATCAATGTATCACTAAGACACTAAGATGCATCTGTGTGAGCAGATAAATGCAAATACAAGTCAAAAAATCTTTTCAATTAAATCAGTTAAACTTAAAAGTAAAACTAAGCACTCAATGTAGGTTAAAATGAATAAAAAAAGCTTTTATTTTAGTGGACTACAGACATTTAAAATACACCAACACATACTGTTTCCTTCCAGTCTAGAAAGAAAAATGTGCATGTACATGTGTGATTGTGAAGCTGCAGTTACACTTGGTAACTGCACTTATATATAGGCTTTTTATCATTTGTTCAATCCTACGGTTGTGGTCAGAGGTTTACATCCACTAATCTTGGGATGTCATGGTAATTTTGGGCTTTTAATGATTTCTTTGAACTGTTCTTTTTCCAGGGTGGAATGAGGTATGCACAGCATACATCTTTAATAACTTTTAAAAAAGAAAGAAAGAAGAAGAACTGAATGCACAATTTTGAATTTATTTTGGATTGTCTCTAATCCACACAGGGTCAAAAGTATACATACAAGCTCAAATATATAAATACACCCCCACCCCACTAATATTTGGCAAAATGTACCTTAGCAAGTTGCACCTCAACCAGATGCTTTTGGTTGCCATCAACAATGTTACTTCTCCAAACATACCTATTGTTATTGAGGTCAAATAGCTCAATCTTTGACCATAAAACTTTTCTCCAGAAGGAATTTTACTTGTTTCATGTGGGCAGCTGCAAACTTCAGTCGAGCTTGAAGGTGTTGATTTGGGAGCAGGAGCTTCTTTCTTGGTCAGCACCCTCTCAGTCCATAGAGATGTAAAACTTTTGCCACTGTGGGCAGTGACGCTGGTGTTCCAGCAGTTTCCAGTTCATGGCTGGGTTCAGTGGTTCCTGAACATCCTAACCAATTTCCTCTCATCTTAGTGTGACAGTTTGGGTCTTCTTCCAGACCCTGGCAAAGTGGTGACACATCTGAATAACTTGTGCTTATGCACAGTTGTTTAAACTGAGGATCTCAGGATCTGCAGCTGTTTAGAAATGGTTCCAAGAGACCTTCCCAACTTGTGAAAATCTACGAATCTCCTTCTCAGATCTTCACTGAATCCACTGGACCATCTGAGCATTGTTCAACTAACAGTTGTAGTCAAACATAATCACCAACAAGAAGTTAATAGACCTTGGCCTCATCACAGTAAAAGACATTGTAGAATCTTAAGCACCACTTATTAAAAGATTTAAATGAGTTTATATATATACACCCTGTGTGGATTAGAGAAAATCCCAAATAAATTCAAACTTGTGCACCTAATCATTCCACCCTGAAAAAAGAACCGTTCAAAGAAGTCATTATAAGACCAAAATGACCATGACATATATCCCCATGATGAGTAGATGTAAACTGTACACTGAGTGGCTGGAACTGGATTTTTTTATGCCATTTTTTGATCATAATGTACTTTTTGTTTGTTTGTTGTTGTTTTTTTGCTATAATTCCCTTCAGTGAGTGCCTTTGGTTTAAGGGTCACTAGCAGCGCACCTGTTATTTCTTTACTTTTTTAAAGAAAATATTAATTTAATCTTCACCTGTTTAAAGAAAGCAGATCCACCCCTACACCTCTTAATGTGTTTTATATGTGTTTTTCAGGCTAAAACTGTCTCTAAGTAAAATTTGAATAAGGTGAACAACTAAAAGCAAAAACAGAAAACACCAAGATTTACTGCTGGCCTGTACCTGTGCAGGCCTCCTCCTCTCCCTCTTCAAACCCCTCTCGGGTGCTGCTTGCATCCTCTGCCTCCTCTTCGCTCTGTCTCTCTTCTTTAACCCAGGACTCCAGCTCCTCCTTGACAGCAGCTTCAGTGAATTCATACTGCGCTGGATGGTCGGAGTCAAACTCATCCTTTATGCGTCCTTGTGAAAAATGAGCATCTGTAATAGTGTCAGGCTTAGTGTCTAAACAGTTTGCTGTGTCTCCACTGTGCTCCTCACTGATCTCCTGTGAATGTGGTTCCTCCTTTATCTGGACAATAAGGCCGTGCCCATTAGTGTATACTTGACTGAAGCCTTCCTCCCCATCACTCCCCTGCTCTAATTTATGCTCTGCTTTAACAGAGATCGCATCGCTTTGTCTCTCTTCTATCTTTGCCTCCCCTTTTGCAGATTTCATCTTCATGTAATCACCATTAGGGTTTCGTCTTGGCGTGCTGTGGAGCAGAGAAAACACTGCTGAGGTGAATAGCTCGAAAGACACTTAGATAAAAAGGCAGTGTGAGAAACAGAGAGAACAGAAACAAGCGCCAGCTAAATCCTGCCTGATTCTGGTTATCTGATCTTTGTTAGCTCACATTAGCTAAGCAGCATTAGCCTAGCAGCAGGCTAACGCCGTTTACTGCAGTTTTACTATAGCTGTGCAGCTGTCACTGTTTCGCTTGTGTTCCGCACACAAAGCAAAGACTTACGGTGGTATATCAAGCGATTACGGCGCAGAAGCGTTTACACATTTAAGCGACCGTTTACTAGCAGCCTACATCAGTTATAACTGGCTAAAAACACAGGAAGAACACCGCACATTTCCTCTAGTTCTGGCCAACCAGCGCACACCAGTCACATTTACTTTGAAGCCTCAGTTAAAGTGACAGCTACAACATACAAGCATCCCACAAAAAAGCACCATCCTTCGACCATGTTATAAGTGATGCAAAACAGTAAAAAACAAACAAACAAACAAACAAAAAAAAACAACTAACAAAAGAAAAAGTCCTCATTGGCCATTTCATTAGGTACACTTTGATAATACTGGGTTGGACCCCCTTTTATCTTCAGATCTGCTTTAATTCTTCATGGCATATATTCAACAAGGTGCTGGAAACATTCCTCCGATACTTTGGTCCATATTGGCATGATAGCATCACACAGTTTGTCAGCTACATATCTATGATGAGCTCCCTTCCCAGACGCCTCAACCCCCCACTCACACCTTTCCTCAGGTGACCTCAATAGGCCACTTGATAGGGTTGGGCGAAGTTTCACATTGTTTTCACCCAAAACCACTGATTGTAATGACCCACACCTTTTTTTTCACTCCTTGGCACATGTGATTATGCACATGAACAATAGTGGGTCAGTGGCCACCTCCAGGGGACAACTTCCACTAGGGTTTAAAAACCTGGGACAATTCACCATTTGGTTTTACAACTGATGAAACCTTCCGGATGAGAGGTGAAACATCTTCAAAAAACATAAGTCCAGTCGCTTTTTTTCAAGCTCCAGAGACATGATGCCATTGATGCCAATCTCCCATTCCACAACATCCCAAAGGTGCTCTATTGAACTGAAATCTGATGATTATGGAGGCCAACTGAGTACAGTCAAATCATTGTCATGTTTAAGAAACCAGTTTGTGATGATTTGAGCTTTGTGGCATGGTGCATTATCCTGGTCAGCAATGATACTCTAGGCTGTGGCATTTAAACAATACTCAGTTAGATGCTTTCATATTGTTTATGCCTAACTCAGACTCTACCACCCAAATGTTGCAGCAGTGATGGAGACTCATCAGACCAGACTATGTTTTTCAATCTTCTGTTGTTCAATTTTGGTGAGTCCATGCAAGCTGTAGCCTCAGTTTCCTGTTCTTAGTTGACAGGAGTGGCACCCAGTGTGGTCTTCTACTGCTGTAACCCATTTGCTTCAAGGTTCAACATGTGCATTCAGAGATGCTCTTCTGTATACCTGGGTTGTAAGGAGTGGTTATTTGAGTTGCTGTAGAGTGGGCAGCTGAAAGCAGTCTGCCCACTCTGACCTCTGGCATTAACAAAGCATTTTTGCTCAGAGAACTGCCGCTCTGGATATTTTCTCTTTTTTGGACCATTCTGTGTAGACCCTAGAGATGGATGTTTGGGAAAGTCCCAGTAGATCAGTAGTTTTTGAAATACTTTGGCCAGCTTGTCTTGCGCTATAACAATACCATATTTAGAGTCACTTAAATCACCCTTCTACCCATCCTGATGCGCAGTTTGAACTCCAACAGATTATCCTGATTATATCTACATGCACCGAGTTGCTGCTATGTGACTACATACTAGTGTTAACAAGCTGCTGAAAGGTCTATCTAATGAAATCTATTTATATTAGGAGCCTTTAATGTGCCTTGAGATGACTGTTGTTGTGATTTGGTGCTATATAAATAAAACTGAATTAGCAGCTAACTGATAGATTTAGGTAAGTCTTTATCAGCACTGAATTAGCGTCAGTGCTATTGGCATTGCACTTTTATCTGCACCAGGTAAAAATAATAAGTTGTAGGTTTTTCCCAAATAACCTATAAAGCAGGGGCCGCACAGTGGCTAGCACTATTGCCTCACACCAAGGAGGTCCTGGGCACAGAAAATATTTTGTATTATATGTTATATATAAACTCTAAGTTTATATTCTGTGGTCCTGGGTTCAAATCCACCATCCAGGTAATGTGGAGTTTGCATGGTCTCCCAGGGTACTCTGACTTCCTCCCACAGTCCAAAGACATGCAGTTAGTGGGGTTAGGCTAATTGGTGATTCTAAATTGCCCATAGGTGTTAATATGAGTACAAATGGCTGTCTGTCACAGACTAGAGATATGTCCAGGGTGTACCCCATCTCTTGCCCTGTGGCAGTTGGCATAGGTGCGAGTCTCCCCACCTAACCCAACCCTGACTTGGATAAGCAGATGGGTGGAACGTGTAATGCAGTAGAGCCTTGGTTAAATATCAGTATATAAGACATTTGCAATTTTGATATTACAAAGTTTGCACTTTATATCTGAACAATTACACTGTTCATGAACATTGCAGTTGTAAACTGCTTTCTTACCCTCAACATGTGTCCAGATGATGTGATTACTTTTCTGTCTGGGGTACAATGCCATCCTTTTAAAATGTATAAGTATTATTAACCTAGATTTATCTCACACAACAAGCACACAATCATGTTCCACAAACTTTATTTCAGCTGACTCAAGACAAAATCCTCACACAATCCTCTTTACAACACTGTTCCCTTCTTTGAAAACAAAAATACAAACAACAAAAGTTATGTACAAAAATAAAGTATGTTAAAAAAAAATTACACAGATACAAGACAAAAACTATTTTAATGCTCATTTGGGGCATGGCTGCTATAAATAGTGACAGTATTCATTTGAGCTTTATTTTGCTGAACTACACACACAAAAAAAGCAATCGTTTTATTCAATGAGAAGCCAGTAGCACCATTCTGAGTTCATCCATGACAATGTGTGCCATCAGAGGCTGGATGACACCCCGCTCTTGTGTTTCACATGACTTTTTGGAGCTCAATGGCTCTGTGCAGTGCAAAAAGTAAAACAAAAATACATTAACACAAACCAGTGAACATGTAATTCAGTTAAAAATAATGCTGCAAAACCTTCCCAAACCTCTCACCAGGAGAACTTTCTAATGTAATGCTTTCCACTATCGATGAAATGCAACTTTTCATATGGTTTTTTTTCCTGTATTCTTTTTTTTTGTTTCAGTCAAACTGTAGTTTATGATTGGCGCATACAATAATCTGAGGGAAAAAAAAAAAAAGCAGTCCAATGAAACTAGCCCAACACCAACACACATTTAACGTGAAAAAAAAAAAAAAGATAAAAGGACAATTTCTTCATTTAATGGATGAGTTAAGTGACTGTAGTGTCATGAATGCAAAAAATATACTGAAAACATTTTTCTTCATAAGTTCTTAATCAAAACAACTCATGAAAGAAAAATTTAAATGTTAATTTTAGATCTTCCAGGAGCTGCACCACACACATTTCCATTAATACAAGTATTCAGTGTAAGCCGTTTGACTCACAGACAAGGCAAGAAGTGAAGGCAAACGAGCAGAAAGATGTATAATGTAACAGAGCAGGTGAATGCATACGCAGAAACATACTAAAGAGTCTGTTTAACATAAACATGTAGCTTAGAAGCCTGCCATATACTGACCTACATTTAATAAGTCATTTGTATTGACGATGATATAAAAACCATCTCAGAACTCAGACCTTTTTCCTGCGCTAACAATCAAAATGTTGCACATCATGCCAAGCCAAATCAAGTCTTTTGTTCTCAACAGCAATTCTGATTGTCACTTTTTTGGGTATAAAGCACATGTTGGTTCCAAAGCAAGCACATGGTTTTACACCTCTGTTGGTCAATGAGAATAATTTTAACAAGAGTCCAGCTTCAGTCTTCAGTAGCGTAATCTGGCGAGTGCACTCATGTCTCTTGTGACGATGTGATGCTATTTTGCTGATACGTATAGCAGTTGTAGTGCATTCTAGAGATAGCTGGCTTGGACATGTGAAGCACTGAAATACAGTATAGCAACACATAATAGAATAAAAGACACTTTAAATTCATTATACAGTGTATGTACATCTCTTCAAAATGCTCAAGTTAACAGCCTATACCATAATTCTTACTTTTGGATTTTGTCTTTGCCTTGGGGCTGTCTTTCTTTCAAAAATTAATTTAATATATACCAAATACTTTAAAGACTTATTATTCCCTCTTTCATAAAAATGTTGCTTATTTCTCTACATAGCCATAGTGGTCAGGTGCTGATGCCCCAGCAGCCCCTTGCGGCCTGCACCCGCTCCAGGATGTCCCCCTCCATTGCCATGGCCACAGTATTCCTGCAGGTTCTGACGCAAAGTAACAAGTGCAGAGCCCAGACAGGCACGATTTGGAGCCAAGACACCCCCGGGGAGCTGGAAGAGGACCGTAGCCACCCCAGCCATGCCGTCATCCGTGGGCTCCAGGGTAATGGGCCCCACCTTAAAGGAGGAATAGGAAAAGCCCATAAGCTGAGACAGGAAAGGGTCAGGACGGCAAAAGTGCTGATAACCGCTGTATGTGGATGGGTGGTGATGATGTGAGGCCGGGTTGCCAGCTGTGGTACTAGCATAGTGATGGGTATTCAAGTAGTGCAGTGGCAGGTGTTGGCCGCTGTTGCCCCCTCCACCCAAGGTGAGGTGATGGTGGTGATGGGCTGTGGGTCCGGAGGCTGGGTCATGTTTATAGGAGACAGGCCCTGCTCTGCCCCTCTGGCCGACCACCACTCCACCTAACTTGCTTGTGCGGGGATGAGCCAGTGACACTGTGCTGCCCCCTACCCCTCCACCAGATGAAGGCAAGTAGATAAGCTGAGGCTCCTCTGGCTCAAGGTATATGGTGAGCTTAGCAAATGGCCTTGATGCCATCTTGGTCATCTCCTGAATGTGGCGACGCTGCTCCCGACGGAAGTCCAGGAACTGCTTAACCTTCCACAAGAGGACGCAGACAGATAGGAAGAGGAAAAAACAGGAAAAGAACACAGAGAAGAAGACAAAAAGGTCAATGTGGGCTTGGTCCTGACGCAGAAACAGCAGGCCCTGGGATTCTCCTTGTCTCTCTTCAGTTCCCACACCCCTCAGAGCGATGTAGAAGCGACTAGATTTCAAGGAGTGCACCTCATGGGGGAAGGTGATCACCACGCGATCTCGAACACCATGGACAATCAGCACTGTCTGGGGTTTCCATACAGTGATGTAAGTAATGAGTCCTTCAGCACGCTCCTCTCTAATTTCTCTTTCTGCCCCTGGAGGCTTTGCTTGCAGTTGCAGTGGGTTGTGGGAGAGCACAGGACCTGCAAGGCTGGATGATGCGTTGGCAAACACCTTTATAGGGGATGGAGGCGAATCCTTTTCTGTCCCAGCAGTTTTCCCTGGAGTTACCGATTCCTCCTCAATCTTGATGGTGTGAATTCCCGTGTACCGATCCACATCCACAATGAAAGTGTCATGAGAGTTGGACACATACACCTCCACTTCACCAAATGTGACATCAATGGTGACCCTAATGTCCACATTGGTGAACTTTGGCTGGGCAGCAAAGAACACAGTGCGCCCCTTGGGTAGGTTGCGAATGGTGGGATCATGGAAACAGTTGGTCTGGGATGTGGGGTCAAAGCAGCACTCTGTGTCCACATTGAACTGACGGTAGCATTGCCGCCCATTCACTGGTGTGCCATTGAAAGAATCCTTGCACTTTGCACACTAAATGAAAGAATGAGAAACAGAATCTGAGCATAACCCATTCACTGAAAAAGAAAAAATCTTTGCCTGTTGACAAGTCAACAATGTACAAATTAAAAACCCTGATCTCCAACACGTCCATACCTGTTGCCTGTAGCAGTCTTTGCGGTCACTCTGAGGGCTGCTGAGGCAGGAGGAGGTCTCTGTGTTGTTTTGGCAGGGGCAGCCTGTACCATCGTGTTCATTACATGTGTCTGCATGACCATTACATTGACACCTGCAACAAAAAGAAATTAAAATTCGCATCTGGCATCTGTAAGTATGTCTCCATACATGTGCGTACAACACACAGTGTATTGTGTGGAGTATATTGCAGTAAGTCTGCCGATTATAACCGACAGTCCAGGCATTGCGTAATACAAACCACATTGATTGTGGACACCTTAAAACATTATAGAATAATAACATTCCAGTGACAGTTCAGCAGCAGATATTACTCACTTCTCACACTTTCCCTGAAGAAGGAAGTAGCCACTAAGGCAGCTCTCACATCGGTCTCCTACACTGTTGTTCTGACAATTCACACATACGGCGTTCTCTTCTGTGGGACCCTCAGACACCCAAGTCTGAATCTGATAAAAGTATAAAGAGTGATGGACCTTTAAAACTAAACAAGGAGCAAGAACAGTGAATGTGTTAAAGATGAGGTTGGAATGGAAGAAACTGATTTTGTGGAACACGTGGGAACACATTGATTGTGTTCCCATGTGCCACACAGATTACAATCAATGTGTGGGAGCCACAATTCACGCTCAGTTGTGGGGGATTAAATAATTATTTTACTCAGTAACATACAAATTAATTAATAACTTTTATGTGACATGCTTTTTTTTTATGGATTTTTGGTTGATATTTTTTCTCACGCCATTAAAATGAAATTATCATAAAACTCGAGACTCTTCATTTCTTTCTAAGTGAGCAAGCTTGCAAATTTAGCAGGGGAGCAGATATGTCCCCCACTATGCACATGCACAAACCCTCAAAGATTTCAGTTACTTACACTGTTAGGGTCCAGAGGAAACAGCTGTGGATTTTCCAGGGCCTTCTTGAGTTCATCCCGGGACAGGCATACAGCACTATTTCCCTTGCAAAATTCCCGGCATGGATGACAAGTGCCACCCCCCTTGGCGGAGCCCACAAACAGAGGCTTACACTTCTCACAATGCTGACCCTACATTTGGGCAAAGAGAAAACAATATGCATTACTGAATATGAAAAACAAAAGCTTAAAGTGTGTGGCTGTATATTCTTAGAAGCACTTACCATGGTGTTATTGTGACACTTCAGGCAAACGTCTGGTTTGTTAACACCAGCACAGTTGCTGTGTTTGTTGCAGCTGCACTGAGAGGAACAGTTATCCCCTACAAAACCAAAGTGACACTGGCAAACTCCAGGGGACACGCATGTCCCATTCACACAGCCTTGTGCACACACTGGCTCACACTGACCAGAAATACTGTACAGAAGAAAACAAGAAGAGGAGATTTAGGTGGACCTGTCCAGTTAATATAAAGAACAATACAATAACATTTAAACTATCCTCATGCATTACCTGCTGAGTATGTAACCATGTTTGCAGGTGCAGTGGTATCCTTGTGGCAGGTCATGGCAGTCCTGAGTGCTGTTGCAGTTGTGATGACCATTAGCACATTCATCCTCCTCTGGACAATGGAGGAAAGACCAACTGCTGTTTCTCAGGGGCAAACACCCTCACTCACACCTGTGAAAGAAAAATGGACAAAGGTAAGTGAATCAGGGATCAGAAAGCATAAAATAAAATTAGGTGAATAATAAAACAATAAATAGATAAGACTCTAAGATTCTCAGCTTCTTAAAAATCATTAACTTCAGATTATTCTCACCATCGAGTCCTCCTTGTAGGCAGCGCCCAGCCCCATTGCCCCCACGAGTAGCACACCAACCACACTGAGGCCTGGCAATGCACTGGGAGCACTGGGTGAGCTGGGAGCACTGGGGAGAGCAGGAGTCCCCCTGAGAGCAATCGACCACACTGGCCCGCCTCACACCGGAGGGGCACAAAAGATGGGCTCATGCACTACAGCAAGGGGAGAGAGGTTTGCTCAATTAAATAAAAAAAACACAGTATATTCAAACATTCAAATTAGGGGTGGGTGATACATGTTCAATATTATATCAGGATATTTTTGAGAAACATTTTCTTGCACATTTTTCAAACTACTGTGCTTTGTTGTAGGTTGTTGAAGTAGTTCCCTTTTTAGGTGCTAAACTGCATTGCTACAGCAGTGATATTCTGATATGACAATTTATATCATGTAAGAATTCATACCGCTATTATCACGGACGATATGATGTGGCATACCCTTAATTCAGATCTTACCTGCTGCAGGGCCATGCTCCACACACAGTGCTGCCAGCCCCCATCAGAGCCTCTGGAGCTCAGACAGAGGCTGCAGTTGTGGAGACTGTGGCAGGGAGGAGGGCATGGCAGAGGAGGGGATGACTCCACCTGCATGGGTGAGACGTTGAGCAGAGCGTAGCTGAAACATGTCCAGTCATAAGTGGGGTTCACACTCAAGATGCGCCTTGTCTCGCCTGTAGGAAACAAAAACAGTAAACATTTCTCAGTGGAACATTTCTACAGAATAAAAACACCCTAAAAGCATTATAAAAATCCATAAGCAGCTAAGCAAAGCAGTCACAGTAACTAAATCACAACTGCTTGTGCTTTTAATTAATTAATTATTTTTACACACCATTCGAAACATGGGATGTATTATGTGATCACCATGAACAATGGGCATCCAGGCAGCGTCCACTCAATAACTTGAGAACTGTTCAGCTTACACTTACCAAACTTCATGGGTAGATAGCTTAATGACAAAACCAAGATTGGGATTGTATATGGGGTCACTGGGGGTGAAGGTCAAAGATCAAGGTAATTTGGTTATCTTTGTTTTTTAAATTTTTTTTAATGTCCACTCTAAGTAATGGTTTGAAGGATTTTGATGAAACCTTGCATGATTATTCTTCATATCAAGACATTATGCAGAGATCAACTCCTGGAGTTCTTAGATGGAAATACATTTTCAGCAACATACTGAACACTTAATCTAAGCCTGGGTACCTGTGCGTTTGAACTGGCGTGTCCACATGCATTTTCCAGAAGCTGTACACTTGGGGCAGT
Organism: Pterophyllum scalare; assembly: GCA_024447675.2. Lineage (NCBI taxonomy): Eukaryota > Metazoa > Chordata > Actinopteri > Cichliformes > Cichlidae > Pterophyllum > Pterophyllum scalare. The sequence goes on along the minus strand of JAMQGT020007331.1, from coordinate 6,746 downwards.
CAGAAGCCTCACAGCTAGTCTCAGTACAGTTGCTGGACAGGAAAATCTCTCTCTGGTTGATTCGACAGTCATGTACAGCTGTACAGCTGAGAGAGCTGCTGATACAAGCCCCCTCTGGACAATTTGTGCACCACTTACACTGTAAAACAGGCTGGGAAATTTATTTAAGAGCACATTTTAGTAACTGTCTCTCTTTGAGTGATTGGATTGGATTGGATAAGGAGCATTGTATGTTACCTGTGATGGACTGGAAAATGTTTTAGGGTGTCGTGCAAGGCATTCACTGCATGTCTTGAGTCTGCGACACTGGTCTGGTTCACGAGGGGTTGGAGAACAGGGAGACTGACCAGTGAAGCAACCCATTCTGATGGAGAGCAAAGAATATAAGTGAATGTCATATGCATTTAATTTAATAGCTACACATGACTTCAAGCTCAGAGTTGCTGCCAAACAATGTTTTACCTCTCAGCAGTGTCAGAAGAAGCACAGGTTCCCCTACACCAGATACAGCTTCCTGTGGTGGTGTTGCAGGCCTCTGGTGTGGGAAGAAGGGCGCAGGGGTCAGAGGGCACAGACAGTGTTAGGAGCCTGCCAAGAGTGACACCATTGAAGCCTCCTGACAGGAAGAGACGACTGCCCCAGCTCGTCATGGCAAGAGACACCGAACCATTTATTGGATCTCCAACAGCTGAGACTAAAGGAAAGACATGAAGAGTGGTTAGCCTATTGTGTGTTATGATTTACAAATTAATCTGCCGCTAGAAATGTATAGTTACTTGGTTGTATCCAGGTGTTACAGTTGATCTGGTACAGAGAGACAGAGTTACTGTAGTCTTCTGCTTCTGTCCGGCCACCTACAATCACCATAGTGTCTTTGATCAACGCAGCAGCGTGGAAGAAACGGGACAGGGGCTACACAGGAAAAAGAAGATGCAGCAAGAATAAAGAGGTTATCTTTCTGCAGCGGACTGGTGGATGATGACTGCTTGCCTATTCCTAATGTAAGAGAGCAGCTTCTTACCTTAATACCCTGAGAGGTAGCCAGCAAAGACCAGGTGAGGTTGGGGTAATACAGACTGTAGAGCTCACCAGATGGCTCCACACTTTCCACGTGAAAGCGGTAGCCTCCAAAGACATAGATGGCATCAGTCTGTTCATGGTAGACTGCTGTGTGGCCATATAAACCTGATTCAAAAACAAATAAAGCAAAACAGGTTCATATACAAAGAAAATAATTGTTAAATCTGTTTTTGTCTTGTCTAATTTTTTTTTTTTTTTAGCTTTTTCATCAGTGAGTTACTGACCATTTAAAACTATGGCTCAACATAGTAACATGTTTCAAAAAAACCTGTTGGAGGTGTGCCAGTATGGGGGGCAATGGTCCAGTTTCCAGACTGAGGACTGAACTCCAGTAAATGGTGGTTGAAACCATTTTCTGGGGAGTAACCACCAATCAACAGCACAGAGGAATCTCGACGTACAGTTAAAGTGTGACCAGCCACTGGGGGAAGCACTGTGCTCTGTCAGCAGCAGAAAAAAAATGTAATTAGTTAAAGAAAACCAAAAACAATTTTTCAGACACATTTAAGTCAAATACAAACCTTGTGCTCTCTCCAGACTAAACTGCTGAGATTGAGACTCCAGGTATCCATGGCAACACCATCTTGAGTAACTCCGCCTACAACCAACATGAAGTTGTGACTGGTTCCAGAACCAGACTCATGACTCAGCAGTGCAGAGGCGTGATGGTAGCGAGGGCTTGGAGTCAATCCTTCTTCCACAGAGCTTGTCAACATTTGGGTCCAACGACGCTCCAACACAGAATATCTAAACCAACCAGTGAGAAATGTGTTATTACACACATACAGAAACAACACTGTACTACATAAGTGTGAAATTACCTAATTAGAGCTACCAACTTGTGATTGGATGCCTCTGCCATGATGTGTGCAATAGAAGGTTAAATAGAGAACATTGATTTGATTTTACTTTAAGTTTTATTGTTCTCATGCTGCAGTATTCCTACTTAATTAGGTTTTAGGCCAATAAGGGTGATTCTGATATACCAAAAAGTTGTAGACATGGCTGTAGCTAATTAAAAATATTCAAGTTCTTGCTGCAAAGAAAGTAAGAAGTTGTAAAACACAAATGCTTAACACACACCGTCAAACCGGCACTACAGAAAATCTACAACCACTACAGTTTGAGGATTTCAAAATTCCTGTTACCAATTCAGTATGAAACCAAATGTGAAATAGGTTCACAATACCCCCTTCTCTTAATGCCAACATAACTATCTTTGTATAACAATATCATGTTACAAATGGTTTACCTGTTAGATATAAAATGTTCTCACTTTTTTCATGAAACTGACCTTAAAAAAACAAATAATTTATAAATCTATGAGGACGTTTGTGCCTAATTTGCACTCGTGTCAAAATCAAAATTGTTCCAACTTTGGGTCCAAATAAGGGTTTGTCACAAATCTGAACCAATTCCCTTGAAGTGTTTCACACTAACAGGATGGAAGGTTTTCTGTAGTTTTTGCAAATGGATGGACTGGTAGCTATTTCTACTACATTTGAACACTTTCTTGCTGCAAGTCTTATTTACTGATTCACACAAGCATTTTTTCTCTGCGGTTTTACCCTAACATTCACACACACGTGCTTGGATGGATGCATGGGCAACTCGGAGTTCAAAATCTTGCCCTAGGATACTTTGACATTTGACTAGAGGAGCTGGGAATCAAACCACTGACCTCTCAATTGGTAGAAGACCAATGAAAAAAATGAAAACTACTAGGAACTTGACTCTTATAAGCCCTTGTGTGTGTTACAAGCATATACATTCTGTTGTTGCACTCTCCTACCTATAGACATTTCCCAGAATTCCCTCTGTCAGAGAAAGCCCTCCATACATCCAGAGGTTGCCATGTGGTCCAGACACCATAGAGTGTCCCATCCGGTGAAGGAACCTGTGGGCCTGGTTCTGGAAAGGGGAAAAATGTTAAGTGTGTGTCGGGCTGTGTAATCTACGCACACCTAAATTTATTTTCATTTTTCTTCAGTGCTTACCACAGTCATCTGTGTGTCTTGTAGGGTTTCCCACACCAGGCTGTTGAAGTCTCGAGGAATAGAGCAGTCTGATCCAGCCCAGCTCTCTGAGCACACGCACACTCCCAGAGACTAAGGCAAATAAAGTTATAATAGTAAGCAATATAATTTTATTTTGTTGTTTGTTTTTTTTAAAAATCATTTCTGGTAAATCTCTGATTTTAGATGGACTTTCCTAAAAAAAAAAAAAATTCCTGGATAAAAAAAATGTAATTAAATAAAATACAAAAAATGACACACTACACAACTAAAAAAATATATTATGTGATTATTAGTGTTGTTACTCTGTAATAAATAAAAATGTTCACAATTTCCACATTTTAGGCAAACACTTCTAAGTTCTGGTTACGGTACTTAAAATAAATGTTCCTCTTGTCAAAAGAGCAACTTGCAATTATAAGCAAATGCAAACTTTTTTTAAAAGTAAATTTGCTTAATCCTTACTGTATTACAAGTTCCTTTTCCTTCTACTATTCCACAATCTTGAGGACACACTAGCCGGTCACAATGCAGTCCCCCATATCCCTGAGGGCACTGGCAGAGCCCACCTTGGCACTGGGCTCCACCTGGACATACAGATCCATCTTCACCCTCATCAAAATTCTGCTGGCACCGTCGTACCCAGAAAGATGCATTAAAGCCTTGAGGTTTGTCTGAAGAGACGTTGGCTTCAAAATAGACTGAGATCACACCTGGAGGTAAAAGAGATGATTATACTGTGCTCAGTTATTGCATTGTGCAGATTGGTTTTATGGTTTGAGTAGCGTCTTTATTAGCAAATGAGTTAAAGCAAACCTGAGGTGGCTTCTACTGCTAGATAGGCTGAGTCCTTGTGGTGCCACAAAATGCTCCAATTAAGTTGTGATCAGAATGTACAACTCCATTGCCCAGAAAACGAGGAAGGCCATCAAACACATAGACATACGAGCTCTGACAAATAAAGCAGTCTCAATATAATAAATACAGTTTAAGGAATAGTGATAGTTTTGATGCTACAGAGCAGCTAGCATGTTAATTTGTGCATATTTGAACTCACTTTACAGTGTGTATGGGAGTCTGGGTGTAGAGTGGAGGGCAACTGGGGGACAGAACTGTTTAGGCAGACAAGGTGCCAGGTTCTCAGTCACAGAGAGGACCCACAGGCAATGAGAAAGTCCACCTTTCCCCTCTGTGCCACTTCGCCATCCCAAAGAAGAGGACAGAGGAATGGTGGTGGAGGAAGTGGAGGAGAGCAGGACAGAACGGCCCTGGCACTGACGATAGCATGTGCCATTATTCCTAGATGGTACAGGATAGTACAGACAAGTCATGATCACAGAATCCGAATAAAGTAACAATCAACAAAGCAAACTATTAGGCTACTCCTGAGCAAAACAGTGAAGCTGCTTACCTGGGATCTCCATAGTAACCAGGTAGGCAGGACTCGCAATGTGGTCCCTGAGTGTTGTGGGTGCAGTAACACTGGCCTGTTTGGTTGTGACAGTATCCTTGCAGAGGGTCACCATGTCCGTTACACTCACAAGGAACACAGCCACCGCCACCAGCCAGGGCTGAGCCAAAGCTACCTGGACGGCAGTGCTCACAGTGTGGCCCTGTAGTCCAGTCTGAAAGTGAACCAAGAGAACGTTAACCAAACACCAAAATACCTACTGCACTTTCAATTTCATGAACAGTGACTGTGAGTGTACAACTAAAAATTGTTATAATCCATATATCAAGGTCTCACCTTGGCATTCATCACAGATGCCTGGAGCAGTAATACAGGTGGAGTGGAAGTTGCAGCCACAGTCAACATCACATTCAACTCCACTTAGAACCAGAGTAGCGGGATGCAGATGTCCAGCCTAGAGAACATTCACACTCAAACCGTGGGCTGCCGCTACATTGACCCTCACGACACTCATTGTAACAGCTGTAGTAGGGAGGAAAATTAAGTCCATAAAAAAAAAATTTACTAAGAGCAATCTAGATAATTTAAAGAATGAATCATTATTTTTGATTGACTTACGTTTGGTTGCAGTGCAGTGTGCCATCCCCTGTGTATCCTCTTTCACAATGGCACTCGTATGAAGTGGGAGTGTTGATGCAGGTGGCAAAGATGTGACAGTTGTGGAGGCCCAGCCTGCATTCCTCTACATCGGGACAAGTAGGATAGGCCCAGATTGCATCTTGTTCTTCGTCATTCAAGTGCTCCAACTCCATCTCCATTTCTAGGGGTCGAGGTGGGGCCGAAGTCTGGGGCTCAGGACTTGATGAGCAAGAAAAAGACATGTAAAGTTGGACAGGTATACTATATGCACCTATATGCCTATCAGTTTTGTTTAGCCTACATGTAGAACAAATGTTATGAAAGAGATCTTACTTTGCAGCCCGTGCTTCAGCCACAGCTACACTACAGTTATACACAGATGGATCATCCATTCCTGCCCAGTCTCCTCTCAAGCATCTGAAAAAAAGGGTGGAAAATATGGTATACAAAAATAAAAAACAAATAAACAAAACAAAACAATGACTGCTCACTTATCAGAACCCTTACGATATAAAGCTTGTATTACTTTGTGAATTAAATCAAGGGTGCATTTGCCTTATATGCAATTTATGTATATACTGTTTGTATTGTTATTTGTTTGTCATACTTACTTTCCAATTGTGGGATTATTGTAGTCACCACACCAGCCACACTGGAAAGTTCTCAGGCACTCTGTACATGTGTTTAAAGCTGAGCACTGCTTACACTGGGGAACTGAGTGAACGCTGACAAGCAAAAGAATAAATATCATCTTATTACTGATTGAAATTAAAAGGTAAATTCAGCTGTCTGGCAAAATATAAATGTTTTCTAAATATGAGTATACTAGTATATGTATTTTAAAAAAAGCTATCAAGAAAGTTAGTAACTGTACAGCCCAGAGTGAAAGCATCTGATAAGTAAAAGTATGTTTGCTCTTTAGGGTGTAAGCTTCAACTTTTAATCAAATAATGGCCATTACTTTTGGTACCAAGTCCAAAAATCTCAGCCTTAAGTTGACATGAATGAAACCTCTGAGTGACAACATTCATTGGCCAAAGTGACAACCTACAGTGGCCAGAGAGAGAAGGGTCCTAAAGAAATTGGACAACGGTCTACTGTACTCTTTCTTCGGCCAGCATTGCTTCATTTCAAATTTTGTAAACTTTATTTTAAAAAAAATCAGCTTAAATATCACACAGAGTTCATTGTGGGGCTAAGCAAATTGCAATTTAAATTGAAGTTGTTAGTTAATGTCAAATGAAAAAGGCAATTAGGCTCAGAAAGAAAAATATCAACAGATTTTCAGTTAGTTGCAGTTGCAGTAACAGGTACGTTGTAAATAAGGCAGGCACAAACAGAAGTCCTGACCAGCTGGAGTCTTGAGGATGATCATAAGAAAGTAATTTGCTTTCTTTTTTTAAAACAAACAAACAAAAAAAAAACCTTTATGTAGAGGCAGCCAAATGCATCAAAAATCAAAACAACATTCCACAGGTTACAGTACAGCTTTTCAGGGTGAAGAAGTGGAATATTTTTGAAATGTTAAGTCAATCATATAATCTAAATATAACTACAGATCTTCTGAAGGCCCTCCGATCTACAAAGTGGCAGCAATACGT
>JAMQGT020007329.1:0-37924 GCA_024447675.2 Pterophyllum scalare | reverse complement strand
TGTGTTATGTACATTCTACTTCGTTCAGTTGCGTATTGCTAACAACAGAAATAAATTGACTCAAACAGGAAGCAGTAATTAAAGATAACGCATTTCATCAGTGTGTACCAGGAGCTGTTATCTGTTTCACTAAAGAAAATGATTTATAGCCATTAAACCAAGATTACCTGTCATCTATTGCTTGTGTGTCTGTACCTGCTGCGACCTGTTCAAGCCCGGGGTACGGAAAAATTAAAAGTGTTTCCTATGATCAACAATGGCTGGCAGGGCTTTTTTGTTGCTAGCCTATGATGGTGTTTTAGCAGAATGCAAACACCCAGAACTATAAATAAAAAGAAAGCACACGCTTAATTCATCCTCCATTGTGCAAAATCTCTGTGTCATGATTTGCGTTTACATTTTGTCTTCATACCTGGACTGGGACCACACCTTTTATTTTGAATCTCTGACAGGAAGTACAGCAAATATTTCCGCAGATCTCCTGCTAAACGATGCAAATGTTAAACAAATGAAGGAATACCAGCTGTCACGCTGAAAAATGTATATTTATTTAAAACTCCAAGTCACACAGTACATGCCATTGCAAGTTGGAATCTTCTTTTTACATTATTGTGCAATTTATTCCAACTTTTTATACCTTTTCTGAAAGTCTTTTTTTTTTTGTTTAAAAAGCACACAGTCAACCACAAAAGTTATGTATGATTAAAATACAGTGATTCTGTCATGGGAAAACTGTAATGCATACACAGTCATTCATGTGGGACGGAGTGTAAATGTTTAAGAAGACCAGCACAGCTGCCACGTTTAACAAGGAAAAAAACAATAACACTCTAGCCAAAAGCTCAGTGCTAATTTTATCAGTAGGGTTTCACAGGGTTTTGAAATTAGTTTCAGTACAATTTTTTTGTTAATAAAGTAAATAATAAGATCAAATATTTGTGCAAATTATGCTTCTAAATTCGTGTCGACAAACAGTAATTCCTCTTTTTAAATCTAAGTGCAAAGTGACCGATTCGAATCATTACTTTTGCAGTTCATTACAGCATGTTACTGTTACTGAGCCGGCACAACAGATTAATATCTAGAAAGTATAGATGATGTAGGTGATAGAGATCCATGATTGAATGCTATTTTTGGCCTATCACAGTTATATCGGTACTGGCCTAAAGGTTGGCCAACATGTTCTTCTTTACAGAAACAAAGAAAAAAAGTGTTTGGTATTAAGAAATAACTTTTCCAGTGGAGCAACTGAGTATCATCACAGCTGAGCAGATGGTAGTGCAGAGTATATATACATGCAGAAAATTCTCCTCTTGCCCTGAAGGCAGTTGCTGCGACTAGTTCCCATTTTCCTAACAAAATGCAGAACAAGAAACAAAACTTTATCTATCTCTGTATCTATATGTAACTGTATGATGCTGCATGACAGACTCATACAAGTGCTGCACATCTGTGATACAAGTCTACTGTTCCACCACACCCCAAAGGTGCTCTATTGGATTGAGCTCTGGTGACTGTGGAGGCCATTTCAAGCCATATATCAATAATGTCCCATATATTGTATCTCAACATAAAAATCAGTATTGGCATTGGCCCACAAAAATCCATTATCAGTCAGGCACTACCTGTGACCCACAACTGTAGCATCTGCAGATAAAAAGCTGAGTCTTGTTTGTGTCTGGTGGACTCAGTTTGCACGGGAAGGCACTCCAGCAAATCGATGTTTGGCTCATGAAAAAGAAACCGCAAAATCTTGTCTCCTCATATTCATTTAGCTACAGAGTCTCCTTTGCTACATATATTACTGGGTTTATATCTACTCTAATCATTGTCATGCATCATTCTGTGATCACGTTAACAAGCTGAGTGGAAGTAGTTTGTTTATAAAGGAGAAGAGAAAAGGCGAACGATTAACGGGTGCCTCTGTCTTAAAATACTGACTTTGGAATATAAAGTAACAATACATGTGGTTTAGTGAATTAAAAAAAAGCCTTACTTCTAATTTTAGCATGCAGATAGGACACTTAAAGCATGCTCGTGTATATGTGAGAAACTCCAAAATAGATCTGTCATATGTGACGGACAGGAAACCAGTCCCTGCAATCCACACCCAGCTGAATATTTACACTTTCAAAGTCACGAAGTCGTAAAAGTTGTTCATGTTACAACTGTATTTTAAATCAAATAGATAAAAACGGCAGTAATTGAATTGAAATCGAGTAAGGTAAACATTTAGGGTCCAAAGCTGTGTTTTGTCTTCATTACCAGACCCTGAAAAATCAGGCACAGCCGAGGAAAAAGACAGGCAACAAGTGTCCAGACTCTAATCTATAATCATAACTTCCTAAGGTTCTTACCTCCACAGAAAGTTGTTTACAACACACCTGTCTTCAATAAATTACATTTATTGAATATTTGGTAGCGCTTTATAATACAGTCCATGACTAAGAGTATAATTATCCCAGAATAAAATGGAATTTCCATGTGTTTTACCTGAAATTACAATTTAATTAAACACTATATTACCAAAAATGTTTGCTCCTCTGCCTTCACAAGCATTTGAAATTGAGTGACATCCCATTCTTAATCCACAGGGTTTAATGTGATGTCATCACCCCCTTTACGGCTATAACAGTTTCAACTTTTCTGGGAAGGCTTTCCACAAGGTTTAGGAGTGTTTATGGGAATTTTTGACCATTCTTCCAGAAGCACATTTCTAAAGTCAGACACTGATATTGGATGAGAATGCCTGGCTCGCAGTTTCCACTGTAATTAATCCCAAAGATGTTCTGTCGGGTTGAGGTCAGGACTCTGTGCATGTCTTTATGGACCTGCTTTGTGCACTGATGCACAGTCATATTGGAACAGGAAGGGGCCATATAGTGTATTAACCTAGAAATACTTAGCAGCAGATACACTAGAATGAGGGGTAATGATTCAAGTTTTGACAGGAAAAAATAAATAATTATACTACTTAAATTAACTTACAGTATAATTCTTTACCGCTTATTCTAGTGTATCCACCATTGGTATATTTAGGTAAATATAGTTACATTGTAATTTCAGATACAGTTTGTGGAAATTCCATTCAATTCTAGTAGATTTACACTCTTAGTTGCGGGCTGTTTATAATATGCCACCAATATTTTGATATATGCACAAATGCTAATTTTCAGAAGGTGAAGGAGCCTCAAATCTTTGTTGTTTACTCTGATGAAATCAGCTTGGTAATAAATAAATGTCCTTTTAAAAATTCAAAGGCTGTGTTTCTTCCTTACTCAAATGTGGTCCAGAGCCTGCCCAAGAAGCAGGCTGCTTAAAACCTCCAAAATAAAAAATCAAAGTAGCTTTTTCTTTGGCTCAAGTTGTCCATTAATGTCTCCATTCTCTTCGCTCGGATCATGCACATCTTTGGTGCACTTGATTCTCAGCAGGACATTGGACAGCACGTCCTGATAGAGACTCAGGCAGACCCACCCGGGCAGGTAGAGGAGGGTGATAAGGCCCATGAAGTTGTGAGGATAGTGGGAATAATCCCATGAGCAGGCGTTAAACTGCCTCAGGACCAGACCCCACGAGAACTCCCACGCGTAGACGAAGCAGATGTAGATGGGGAGCCGCCGCCACGTCCCCCAGCCTCTGCTGAAGTGCAGATAAAGGTAGAGTCTTTCCACCACGAAGCTGCAGCTCCCGTACATCAGGAAAGACCACAGGGACGTGTGACCGCTGAGGGTCCTGTCAGACTTCTCCACCAAGTTGAACAGAGAGGTGAAAAGGACCTCGTCCAGAAAGCCGTGCATCCCGAAGAATAAGAAGCGCGCAAAGCCGGGGAGACCGTGAAGAGGTCTCCAGCTGCCCTCCAGTTTTCTCTGGAGGTCGGAGGAGAAGGAGGTGTGATACCGTAAATGTGATAGTCCTCTGTGAAACACCTGAGAGAAGTAGAGAGCCAGGATGTAGTGTACTACCAGCTGCGTCCCAGAAACCACCCTCACCTGCTCGGCCAAAGTGTTAATGTTCCCGATCAGAATCTGCAGCCCGATGTAGATGGACGGGTAGAAAACGAGATGAAACACCACAGTCCGGCCTCGGAAGCACCTCTTCTGTGAGTAGATCTTTTCCAGCGCAAAATGGGTCAGTGAATGCATGATGTAAAGATACGGAGAGGAAAAGCCCACCAGCTTAGGGTCCCGATAGTTTAAAACCCCCTGCAAGGATGACAGCAGGACATCCAGAGTCACGCCGTGCATCCCGTAGAAGTAAAACCGCATCCATCGCGGCAGCCCCCGCGACGACTCCGTCGCGTCCCCGGTTTCTAAGCACGGTTCTTGCTGGCGGAGCTTTGCGTGCCGGTTTCAGGCCACCGTCCCGCTCTCCCGAACAGATGCGAGGACCGTCTCGCCACCGACCGGCCATGATCACTCTGTGTGGAGCAATTCAGCTGTCCGCTTCCTGTACATTTTCTTTTATGTTCTGCTGCAGCCACGCAATGAGCGAGCTGCGACCGAAAGCATCTCCCGGTGCTCTCTCAGTGCTGCGTTCGGGTGCTCCATGGAAAAGCCTGTTTTCTGAAATGACTCGACACGCTTGAGTTTTCCAGCGAACCAGTAAATGTTCTGTTTACATTTAGCTTTTCTCATTAAAACGCCCTTCCCGCGGGGTGTACTTGAAGTTTAACTAATTTGTTTAGTGCATTCCTTTCCTGATAAGATATTTGCAAAGCCGAGTTTAAAAGTTGAATTGTTTATGCATGTTAACTACCTATCAATCCTCTCCCTTCCTTTGCGTGTGTGGGCGCATTTTTTGAGCTACAGACCAGCATGAAACCAGGATATATTTTATTTTATATTAATTTTGTCTTGTAGGTGTACAGTCACTTGCCTAACATATATTTTGACAAGCATGTGGCATTTGGTATGTTCACCTTATTCTTCAACACAGCCTGAACTCCCTGAGGCATTTCTTTAAGTAGTCTTCAGGACTAGTTCTCCAGACTTCTCAAAGGACATTTAAAACCCTTCTTTGGATGCTGGTTGCTTTTTGCTCTGTTCTCAGTCAAGACGATCCCAGACTGCTTCACTAATGTTGAGGTCCAGACTCTGAGGAGGTCAGTCCATGACTGATGGTGTTCCATTGTGCGTGTGTGTTGTTGCCAATCAGATGCTTTCCAGATATTATTAAATGGTGGATCAAAATCTGATGGTACTTTTCTGTGTTCATAATTCCATCAAGTTTACAAGATCTCCAACACCACTGTCTGAAATGCAGCCTCAACGATGACAGAGCCTCCACTCTGTTTTACAGATGGCTGTAGACGCTCACTATAGTACCTCTCTCCTGACCTCCTCTGTACATATGGATGAAGAATTGAACCAAACATTTCACATTTGGATTCATCACGCCATCGGATCTGCTGCCACTGATTTCCAGTCCAGTTCTTGTATAATGTGCCATACTTGAGTCTTTCCTCCCTGTTTCCCTTCCTTAAAAATAGCTTCTTGACAGCCACTCTTCCACTGAGACCATTTCTGATGAGGCTTCACTGAACAGTTGATTGATCAACTGAAGGGTCAGATGCATCTCCAAGGTCCTGTGCCATGTCTTTGCTGGAGGAAGGACCTTCAAAACTGTTTATGTCTTAAGGACATGACTTTCAGGTACCGTTCATCTGCTGTACATAGTTGTTTTAGACCTGCAACTTCTTTGTTCCTCAACTGTCCAGTTTCCTCAGTTTTCTAAGGTCACACTGCACACCATGCTGAGATATGCTAACTTTGCGGCACCTTGTTGGTGCAAAAATACAATTTTATGCCTGTCGAACTGTATTGTCTTTGGTATTTTCATAGATTCTATTGAAGAAATGGTGACAAATTATGTGTTTCTGTAAAAGGCTCCTAGCAACAAAGTACCTGAAGATACACTTTTAAATCAGTTCTTTCACAAGTTGTCTGCTATATGTAAACACTGGTTCATTGCTTGACTTAGGTGCCTAATATTTGGATGATTCATAGGTCAGTGTTTAGCGGCGTAACAAACAAACAAAAAACATTTCTCTGAAAATGATCAGGACTAAAAATATGTAAAAAAACAGCCAATGTCCAAATAAATACTTCCAAAGACCTTCAGAAAAATGGAACTATTGCTCAAGACCACTTCAAAAACTGACAAGAAAGGCTGGCTCCTTGGAAGCAAAATGTAAATAAATGAGGGGGGCAGCTCAAGACTTTTGCACTGGAATATATTTTAATAATAACAGGATAAAACCTATAACCAACTGTATGCAAGCAAAACATTACGGCAACCAATATTTATTACCCATAATCGTGATAGAATTGGTAAATGTGATGATCATGACGTTTGATGTAGCCACTGACGCCTGTAAAGTGAAATAGAGCTGATCATGCAAATCTCCAATAGCAGCTGAACGCAGCACGATGGAGAAGCTGATGGAGGAGGCGGCATGGCTGCAGACGCGGTTAGTAATTGAGCTCACGTCCCCCTGCGACGTCCTGACGCTGTATAATTACGAGTCATTAATGATAATTACAGCCGATTATTCTGCTGTTATGCTAAGCTAACAAAACTCATTTGTGAAAGGCGTACGGTAAACCAACGCATCGGCTTTAATTAGAATTAATAAATCACCCATCAAATCCGCACCTGGGGCTTGAATATTGATAGATAGCCTTCATCATAAATTATGTGTTCACATTTGATTTGATTTTGGTGAGAGAATACATTATAAAAAAAACCCAAAATAAAACAAACAAACAAACAAACCCTCATGATAGTCATGATGGTTCTCACTGCTTCCTTTTATGGTTTTCTTCACTATTTCATTACTGCTGCACTGCCGGGATGTTTAATAGATAAAAAGGGGGTTTAAAAACAGCTCTCTCAGTGGTTTAAACGAATAGATTTAAGCTAATAATCAGCCACTATGCTAGCATCATTACACTCATAACATGCCAAACATAATAGTGGCCATGATTACAATGATTTGGTCCTAACTTGCAACTCAAAAGCCGCATAGCCATTCTGAATTGTGGAAATGTGCAAAATATGTGGCAAGCAGCATAGACACAAGTATGAATTTGCACAGGTTTCACTTGAAATGCTCACACACACACACACACACACACACAAAGAGAGCGAGTGCGAGAAAGAGAGAGAGAGAAACTCTTGATATTAAGAATCGCTCTAGTTAGGCTGCACTAATCTAACATGTCTTTGATTGCAGGAGAAAACATAGATGTGAAAGCAGCACCCTCTTTATGAGTGGCAGTCCTCAACACTCTCAGCAGGGGCTTGTGTAAAATGTGCGCTAGACCACTTTAAACCTTAATCCCTTGCGCAGCCCTTAGTAATATAGATTAGGTGGTATTGTGGTCATACAAAGAAAAGATTCAGCTCAGTACGCTTCAGTATGCTCGGATGACCACAGAGAGGCGCTGCTGAGCGTGTGACTGCAGTAAAGGGAACTGAGTGCGTTTTCATCACAGGCTTTGAAGTGAGTCCTGATAGTGTGGGTGACACAGTGCGGTAGTTGTTGATGCAACCACAAAAAGTCCCTCGTGAAAGACTGCTGCTCGCTTATCTGTTCTTGAGATGTGCGTTTTTCGTTTGAGCCCTGGCTGTTTCTGACTGGGGTGCGCCTGAGTGTGTGCGTTTGTGTTCCCGCTGAGACAGAATGGATCTGCCTGTGTTTATATCCCACCTATTTCAGCAGTCACGGTTTCTCAGAAAACAAAACAAAACAAACAAACAAACAAACAAAAAATCATTCAGCATAAATTATTTGTGCCGTGTGATTGCTGGGAGTGTCACCACGCCTCTGTAGGTTGCACTTTTGGGAACGACATCTCTGTGTGAAGGTGCGCGTTGATGTGTGTGCGGTTCTGTGCATCTGCCTGTGCGTTTGTGTTTGTGGGAATCCAAATCTGCGGGTGTGTATTTGTGCGCACGCACGCAGGAAATAGAGATATCAGTGGCCTTTTGAGATAACGGTGCTCCTCTGCATGGTTTAGTGATATCTCACTCACCGAATAGTGACAGCAGATTTAGAGGCGAGAAAGCAGCACACATTTCAAATATCCTGGGTCACATATACTTATATATTTATATATATTTATATGCCAGCAGACAGATATTACCATCTCTCTCACATTACTCTCCATTATCTCTTCTTCAACTGTAGCACACCCTCTTATCTTCATATGCACCTTTATGTGTTTGTGCTTTCTGTGTATCCTTGTCCCTGACGTCTTCTTTATCCTCCGTGTCTTAGTGTCGTATCTCTTTCCTGTTTGACTTTGAAGGTTAGCCTTCTTTTCCAGTTCTACTTTTACGTCCTGCATTTTCCCCTCTCTGATTATCTTCACCTCACGTTGATCGTTTCCTCCTGTGTTCTGCCCTCACCTGTGTTCTCCATAGTCCTCCTCTGATCGCTAGTTTGTCTGATGTGCATATAACAGATGGTTATTTGAGTTACTGCTGCTTTCCTTAGCTCAGAGCAGTCTGGACATTCTTCTCTGACCTGCATGGATGCATTTAACTTTTAAAGGTAGCTTATGTAAGGGAGAGCAGTTATGATTTATGAGTTGGCTCATCATCAATTTGCCAAATCTGGTAACATTTTAATGTCTGCGGTGTTTGCACAGACGTGCCCCCTTTCAGATGAACAGGGGAAACCTACTGAAATTAAATGAGACAAACGAAAGCATTGGTCCTATCATACTAAAATCGATCCAATACCGATACCAGCGTTGTATCAATGCTATAGATATTTGGATCCATCTGCACACCTCTACCAACAACCGTGCCACATTCAAAGAGTCACTTAAATCACCTTTCTTCCCCATGCTGATGTTCAGTTTGAACATCTACATACCTAAATGCACTGAGTTGATGCTAAGTAATTGGCTGATTGCCTATTTACACAAATGAGCAGTTGAACAGGTGTGCTTAACAAAGTGGCTGGTGAGTGTAGAACAGCTGTTTTCAAAGTGAATTTTCTTAAAAAATATGGTCTTGAAGTCAGCGTCTGAGGTTGTAGGCAGCGTTAGACTTTTTCAAATGGACACGTTTGCATTAATCTGTGCTTTGATTTTTGAAGCTACATTCAACAAACTAGGTAGATGCAGCTATATAACAAACTGCTGTATAAAGCTGAAGACTGTGCAATAAAACATAAAACAACAACTCAAAAATGCTACCTGATTTACGCTTGGTATTAACAACTGTTGTCTTTTGACAGTTTAAAAATGTTTTTATGAAATCAAGTTTGTTTTTGTATGCAGTATATTACAAAAGTGTGCACCATTCTTTTATTATCAAGGTTTATGTAAACCAAAGGCAACCTGGTAAGATTAATCAAACTAAAAATAATTCATATAATTTCTGGATTTTCAATATTGTTCTGTGCAGTGAAGCTTCACTCTGACCTAAATTGAGCCAACAAGAGATAGAGAATGTCAGTGCTGCCTCCTATATTGGATTTCTTTGTACTCCTCCACACTTTCACTCCTATTTTACAGTTTAATTTCATTTATCAGAGTATACAGAGAAGCAAATATTTGCTCTATCATGAGAAGAAATGAAAAAAAAAAAGTGGATGAAAGTTCATTTATAGTCCCCATGTAGGGCTGTAAATTATCTCATGGTGTTGCAAAATTATTTTGAGTAATCCTCATTTATTATTGCTCCAACACATCTGATGTTGCCCAATGCCTCAGTTATTATAATCATGCACATAAACTATTCAGCGTGGTACTTCACTGAAGAGACCTCAAACAATAAAGCTGGCTTCTTTCCCCTGTGAGCAGTTGTCACTTAAAATTAGTCTGTCAAAACAAATTCCCGCAGATTTATGAGACTTAAAAGAAGTGAGGGAGGTGCCTTTGATCTGGATGCTTCAGGCTACCGTTACTACACTTTTGCACAAGTTCTCTTCACGTCCTTCAGTGAAACATCTGTGTGTCTTATGTCCAGAGTCTGCAGACCTTGAGCTTTTTGTCTGTCAGTCTGTTCTCTTTGGTAAATGTGATGCATTTTAATGCTCTTTTAGGGGAATCCAAGTGAGTATTAGATAAAAAGAGACCATGGAAATGCTAGTCCTCTCTGTGCTCCTTCAAAATGTTGTTTTTTTTTTTTGGGACCAAACACTAGATGGCAGCAGTGTGACACACACTCCCACTGGCTTGGGTGGGCCCCATGACACCAAAATGCAGTTTTTTCCCCACTCTATTAATCCAAAAACCATGATGATGAAGCTTTTGCACCAAGTGAATGTGTATGGATAAAATAATGGCCAAATGCTCACTGCATTGTACTGACTGAAAATTTTCTGCTTCTGCTTTCATCACACAGTATGCCTCTCCATTTGAAGCCCACAATCTGAATACATTCATTCATTTGCAGGACATTTGCAGACCATGCACTTGAGATGACGAAGGCGCTTGTAAATGCACAAAACGGATGCATCAGGTGCTCGAGAGCCTCTCCCCAGCTGGGCAGAAAAAACATTTTCTCGTCCCGTTAAGCTGGTTACAGGTTGTGAATGGCTGTAAGATGAAACTGCGCTATGTCTGATTGATGTGACGCTTGACCCCCTCCCTCCGTCCCACAGGAAATGAATGTGAATCTTCAGTCATGCACTTAAAATGAGAACCTCTGAAAATGTAATTTCAGAACCCATTTCCTCCAATTTGAGCTGTTATTGAATGGACTGCTGGCCCCTGTGCTCTCGTATTGTCTCATGGTCAGCTTGGGTAGTGTGATGTGTTTGTGTATCTAGCCTGCACGTGTGTGTGTGTGTGTGTGTGTGTGTGTGTATGTGCATATAGGTCATTTTCTACAGTTTCTTGTTTGCTTTCATTTTATACATTTCTGATCTCTTTCCAAAGCAGGCCTGTGCCTGTTGCTTAAATGTAGAAGTCTGCATGAGTGCATGTGAATTAGCAGTGCTCCTCACTGAGTCGGGAGAGGGGAAAGGCGAGGATAAAGATCAGTCTAACTGATAGGAGGTTTGCACTGTTCCCGGGAGTAGTGGCAGCTCTTGTTTGCAGCTTCTTCCTCATTTGAAATTCTGTGCAACCCCGAGACCCTCCAGGGCTCACCCGGTCACACAGCAACATAACAACCTGACTCACCCTGTGCCACCCTGCCTTATACGTCTCTGCACTCCCCGCCTCTGCTTCTCCTCTCCTCTCTGCTTTTGATATTCTAATTCATTTGTGGCTGAATCACACTCACCCAACTGGTATTCATTGATTGCTTCTCCTCCGCTGCAATTTTATGAATCACATCTTCTCCAAGGATGATGGGCAATATTTTTAAATATTCATTTAATACTAGCTGCATAATTCTATTGTTGGAGACTTTCTTCTTTCCTTACCCTTCTCCTCCCAGCTTCCTTATTTTTGACTTACTATCTCCTGTCTCTCCTGGGTAACTCCCAGTAGATTTACTAGTATAATTAATCTGTGCTTTTCCTAACCATCATCACCCATCTCATTTTCCTGCCCATCCTCTCCTCCCCTTTCTTTTCCCCCCTGCAGTAACCTTAGTGACCCCCTCCTTTACCCTTGTCATAAATAACCTTCCCACCTCCTCCTCCTCCTCCCCTTTACACCCTCAACTTCATCCTAACCTTCATTTCCCTATTTGTTACCTCTACATAGCTTGTATTTAGTATTGCTCTTTTAATCTTCCAGACTGACAGTGGCAGTGCTCGTTACCTCCTCTCCTCATCCTTTTCTTCCCTTACTGTCATATTCCAGTTTGCTGAGTCCGGGGGGATTTCTGTTGGGCAGCCTCACACAAAAGCTTAGCACGCAATCACACTGAGATGGCGAATATGTTGAACATTACACGTATTAAACATCAACATACAGATTCCTGTATGTCCACATCTGCAGCACACATTTTATCACTCGTAAGTCAGTTTTAGGCCACTTACCCACCAGTTCATTAGTTACGCTTTGCTAGTGCTGGTTCGGATCCCCCTTCGGCTTCAGAACTGCTTTAATTCCTTATGTCATAGATTCAACAAAACGCTGGGAACTTTCCTCAGAGTTTTTGGTCCATACTGACATGATCGCATCTCACGTTTTATGCGAATTTCTTGGCTGCACATCCATGATGCAAATCTTTTTGATCCACCGCATCCCAAAGGTGCTCTGTTGAGTTGAGATCTGTTGAGCTTTTGAAAGAGTTACTCAGAGATTTAGAAAACTCAGAGTGTGTTTTTTCTTTATGTCTGCAACTTCCTGTGTTAACCACTGCAGCTCGCTAACACATACAAAGTGTGGTCAAAAAGTTCTGGGTCTAAAAATACAAAACTCTTCCCTCATTTATAGTTGTTTGATCTCCCCAAGAAGCATCTTCTTGTGCACCCGGTGACAACGTGCACTCATACTGTGGGGCTGCTTTATCTCCTCCTCCAGTGTGCGCAGTGTTCTGAGTACGAAGCTGTGAGCATGCTGATATTAGCATTTAGCTTTAGAGCTCTACTGTGGTAATATACAGCCTTGAATAGTGAATTCACAGCTCATGATTTTAAAAAGATGAACTCACATCTGTCTCTTTGTGTTAGCCCTGTGACAGACTGGTGATCCTTGTAGGGTGTAGCTGGGATAAGCTCCAGCCGTGCACGACCCTGAATTGGATTTAAGAAAACAGATGGATGGATGAAACACAGACACTTTTTTTTTTTTTTTTACAGTAAAGACATTTTTTTCTTTTTTCCCCAAGCACTGTGGCCTAAGCTTCTCTTTTTGTCAACCCAGCTGCTGCTGCTGTTTTTACTTTTCTTCTTTCTTTTGGGTGACATTTCAAAAGTCCAATCAAAACTCGCTTGGCACTCATAGTAACATTTTCCACCTTGAGTGCTGTGCTTTGAAGTCAATAAACATGCTATGGCCCATGTGAAGTGGATCGTTTTTTCTCTCCGTCTCTGTATTTCAGCCCAGCCGACTCCACTCAGCCATCAGCGCAGCAGAGAGAGGCGTTGCTAATGTCAGTGGACCTTTGTTTTTGCCAGCGTTTAAGCTGCCTCCTCCTTTCTGTGGAAAGGAGCATGTCTTCTTGTTTGACTTGCTCCTTCTTTTGACCTGTAGGCCTACAAGTTTGTGTGTGTGTATATGTGTGTGTTTTCCTGTGGCCACAGTTATGTAATTTATTTTTAAAATGTTAAGAAACCTCTTGCTCCACTGGTGGTTCTGCTTTCTTTTTCTCCTTTTTTTTTCTCAAACACTGTAGTTGTTTTTTCCCCTGATCCCTGTTGAGTCTCATTAAAAAAAAAAAAAGACCTTTGCCTTAACTTTTACATACTGTCTGGGTCAAATTTGATCCATTTTGACATTTGACAGCAGCAAAAATACCCTGAAGGTCCCTACTTTGACCTGAAACTTTTCCTAAAATGACCCAAAATACACAAAAAATATTTTAATATTTTATACTGTTGTAGAAGTGTTACAAATGTTTGTAGAAAATATTGAAGGCTGGTTGGTCAGTGTGGGGAGGTTGTTCTGGGGGAGGAAGGAGAAGAGAGTTAATCCAATATTCAGATTTCAAGTGGTTCTGAGAACAGTTTGAGAAAGTGATGTGCAGATATTGCAGTCTTTGTGCTTACCAGGTTTTCCGTCTTCTGGCTGAGTTGTCTTTCCGGGGAGAAGAGGAGACGTGGGAGGGTGAGCAGGCAGAGGAGCAGCAGGTACGTGTTTCAGGGGGGAATGACCAGCTCTGGGAGATACGGAGAGATGAGAGGTGGTGGTGTCCATTCTTGCGGCCAGCAGTGGAGCATTCACTGAAAGGCACAAGGAAACAAACATTCGGTCAAGTAGGAAAATGATTTCAAATGAGCAACATAACTAGGCCAGTTACCGGGCAGATAATCTGGTGGAGACTGGAAGGTCGAGCTGGCCCATAAATCATGCAGGTGATGGGGCTTGATAGAAGACAGGTGTTAGACCAGGGAACTCAGAAGATCACTCAAACCAGTGACAGATTATGACACTCGCAAGGTTTCCTACCACTGCTTTGAATGCACAGACAAGTCGGCAATAATCAAGTTTTGTGCTCTAAGTTTTAATTAACACTAAATGAAACCCAGAATATGAACGGTATGTAAGGGTTAAATATGAGAGACAGAAACAGCTACAGTCAAGTTCAATTTAAATGGAAACTGAACTTTGTGCACCTTTCACGTAGCAATAGCAACCTCTCATGCTTCTCCTCCAAGCTCACTTAAAAATGTAAACATCATCTCTTATTGCTCAAACTCTGTTTCACTGTTTGACTTGCTCTTGTGTCAGATAGATAGTAATTTTCTTCCAGCTTATGTGGGATTTCTGGCCCCGCAATGCTGTTGGTTCATGTAGCTCTTTGGCTGCATTGGGCAGGTTTCATTATTTCTAACTTTCACCTTCATGTCACAAAAGAGGCTCCTTTTATATTGTGACCTCTGTCTTATTGCTGGCAGGGGCTACGCTAAAGGCTCGACAACAGCACAAACACAAACAAGAGTAGACTGCAATACCTGCTGTTTCACATATTTTTGACACTGCTATCTTTTCATCCCTACCCGCTCTTTACATGTCTGTCAACTCACTTTAACGATTACGAGTCTTTTCATCCTCACTTTGACCTTCTTTCATCCTCATTACTTTGCTTTAGACCTCCTCCCCTCATTCCACCTTCCTCTGGGTTTTTATACGGACCTCTCCACCGCTTTGTATGTCTTTCTCTCTTTCTCAGTCTAGACAGCCAAGGCAGCAATGGATGGCATGATTTAATTTTACTTGCTTGGGGAAGGAGCTCAGACTGTTGGTGGGACTACTTCTGTGGTAATTTTCAGGGCTGGAACAAAAGGAGGTTAGATAGTAATGGACAGACAGACTCTGTTATGTCTGCATTGTAAGCCTGTGTGAATCCTGTCAATTTTGTTTACCATCCTCTGTATGCCACAGGGGAGGTCTGGAAAATTGCAGCCATGGGATACTGAGACTCTATGAATGTATGTCATGCTCTGATTGGTTGAGCCTGGTGCCAGCTGAGGCATGTATTAGACCTGCAGTAGAATAGATATGGATCATTGATGAAGCTCCTTTGTGTCACTCTCTAGGTCTTTGGTATTGCCTTTGTCTGTATCCTCACCCCAGCCTGTTTCTCTGCTGTGTTTACAGACAGCGCTATCCCTGTCTGTGCTCTTATCCACATACAAACAAACAGAGTGAGACAGGCAGAGACTGAGTGATCACATGAGAGAGAATAAATAAAGAAATAAGAGTGCTAGAGAGCAAGAGGGAGCTGAAGATTGAGAGCTATCTGTGGGGGGCTAGGGTGACGGGTCAGTGCTTGTGTGCAGATGTGAGGTGGAAAGCAGAGCGTAGGATGATGTTTATTAGCTGTGGTGCCAAGAGCTAAACAGGAAAACACAGCAGGTGGTTTGTCTGCCAGACCGTGGATGACCTCTGGCCTTTATGACCTAATTGGTATTGTAGTTTTTGAGCTGTTCTTTATGGAATGTCCAATGTCCAGCGATGGAGCTAAGGGGTGGGGATAAGGGGTAGCTAAGGTTGGCCATAGCCACCACAGACTAAAAACTTGCTAATGGTAAAGCCTGATTGGAAGCTATACACACATTCCATATACACATAGCAGTCACCCCTAAGTGTAAGTGACCAAACAAATAGTCTGTAGGCCTAGTGATTTGCCCCACAGGAAAAAAAAATCAAATCAGTTTTTTGTGAGACCATTACATTAGTAAAAATTGTCTGTCTCCTACCCCCTTTGCTCTAGTTTCAAGTGGATGGTTCGGGCTGTCAGTATGTGTTAAATCAGGGGTTCTCAGAGTGCATCCATCCATCCATTGTCTCCTTCTCATCTGAAGTTGGGTCACAGAGGCAGCAGTTAAGCAGGATAATCCAGGTGTCCTTCTCCCCAGCCACACTTTCCAGTTCCTGCTGTTTGATCCCAAGGTGTTCCAAGGCCAGATGATATATATAATCTCCCCAGCCTGTTCTGGGTTTACCCCGATGTCTCCTCCCAGTTGGGCGTGCCTGCAAAACCTCCAAAGGGAAGTGCCCAGTAGGCATACTAACCAGATGCCCGAACCACCTCAACCGGATCCTTTTGAAATGCACAGGCTGTACTCCCAGATGTCTGAGCTCTTCACCCTATCTCTAAGGTTGAGCACAACCACCCTGTGGAGGAAACTCATTTCAGCACTCGTATTTGCAACCTTACTCTTTTGGTCATTACCCAGATTTCATGACCACAGATGAGAGTTGAAACATAGGTGGACTGCTAAATCAAAAGCTTCACCTTTCAGCTCAGCTCAGGCTTTACGACAGGCCAGCATAACACCCCCTGCACTGAACTCCTGGTCCAACTTCTGCTCCACCTTCGTATGACTTGTGAATAGGATCCCAAGATCCCTGACCTCCCTTGCTTGAGGCAGTCTTTCTCCCCCAGCCCAGAGCCTCAGACTTGAAAGTGCTGGCTCTCATCCCAGCTGTTTCACTTCTGGCTGCAAGCAACTCCAGTGCAAGTTGAAGGTCAAATTGATGCAACCTCATCCTGTTGACACCTGTTCATGAAAATTAAAAACAGGATTGGAGACAAAGGGAGTTCTTAGAGATTGAAGTCAGTGCAGGAAAGATGCACACAGTAAACAGTCATTGCAGAGAAATGCTTCTTGGAAATGCTAGAATAGTAGCTGCTGGATGTAATTCCAATCCTATGAGTGAGTGCATCACTCCAAACGAGCCTCCTTTTTCCTGTGTTGTTCTAAACACACCTTCAGAGAGCTGCTCTGGAGTAAACTGAAGGCTCAGATGTTGGCATCCCTGACTGCTGAAGAAAAACATTCAGTGTCATCTGCAGCAATCTCAAAGCCAGACTGAGCAGTTAAAAGCAAAGAGATCACTTCTGCAGATGACCTCAACTTTTATTTCTCTGGTGAAAAGAGGAGAATGAGTTATTTAGTGATGACATTATTGTTGCATTATTGATTTCTATTTACAGTGCTGCAAGTTCTTTACCTTTGAATAAAAAGAGCAGCAAAATGACTGTTGTTGTGATTTGGTGCTATACATTACAAACAAAATTTAACTTCAGTGAATTAAGCAATATGTAGTTAATTAAATATTACCCTTATCTTAGCAAGTTTAGCATACATAAAGGATACCACACGATACTGATCAGTGAAAGATAAAGCTATTTTATCATTAAGTATCACTTTTCAAGAGAAAGCTTCCTCTATTCTTGCCTGGTAAAGCCTATTCTTAGTGTCTTTGATGAGCATAACAAAAGCTTAGATATGGAAATAAGACACTGAGCTCAACTCTATAATGTCAAGATGACTCTGAATCCTAAAATAAAGTCACTAAACTTAAATGAAGGTGGTTGTGAAGTTGCTACTTTTCTGTTGATGGAGCAATTCAATGAGGGAAAAACAAAAAAACAAAACCTTTCCCCCTTAATGAGGTCCCACGGTGGCCTGCCTGCACGGGTTAACAAAAGAAAGCTATGAAGTGGGTTAGAAAGAGATCATATTCCTACAGATGTGTATACCTTAATATACTAGTTATTTATTATAATTGTTATATTGTATATTCATATGTTGATATTTTAGGGTCAAAATCTTTTCATTTACTTTCACATAAATAAATCAGTAAACCAGGATAATCTATAGGATTTTTCTGTTGGCTTCCCTTTCATTTAAATTGACTTCTTGTCTGATTAAAAGCAATGAGCAGCTGCAGGCAAGACTCCAACAGCATCTCATTGTATGAACATTATTCACAAACGACCAAGCTTTTTCCTATGAATCGCTGGGGCCAATCATTACTTCTGTTATAACAAAATGATTGTCATTAAAATGATTGCTTCAAAGTGAATGTACATCATAATATGTTTCCTTACAGGTGATTGCCCGAAGGAGTCTGCCGCGTAACAGATAATCAGCGTGACATGTCTTGAACGTTCCTGTCCCCAAGGAGCTAATGTTTATGCCATGTATCTGCCTCTGAGAACCACACTCATTTCCTCATCCGTCTTTCTTTCCATCTGCCTCCAGTCACCCTTCTTTCTTCTCTCAAACACCAACAGCTCCTCCATCTTTCCCCCCATCCTGCTGTGTCTAGTTTTCTCTTCATTCCCCTTATCGCTGTCTCTCTCTCTCTCTCTCTCTCTCTCTCTCTCTCTCTCTTGCTCCTGAGGGTCAGCTGTGAAATCCAGCTTCTTTTGTTACTGTTCCCTGCAGAGCTGCTGAATGAGGATACATATGCTGCATGGCTGTATTTGCATACAATTTGTATGGATGTCATAATTTTTATCATGTTGCTTTATGGCCATTTTTATTAAATTCAGATTTTTTTTTAAATCAAATGTTTTATATTTATTCATTCATCACATGATGAGAAGACACAAAAGACAATCATCAACACATCATAATGCAGTTTTTTCTTTTGTAGGTCAAAACATTATCTATGCAACACACAGGTGCGTATACACTCATTGGGTGCTTTATTAGGTACACCTGCTTCAACTGCTCATTAGCACAAATGTCTAATCAGCTAATTACGTAGTAGCAATGCATTCGGGCATGTAGACACGGGCAAGACGACCTGCTGAAGTTCAAACCGTTAGGTGACTCTGAATGTGCCACAGTTGTTGGCGACAGACGGGCTGGTCTGAGTATTTCAGAAACTGCTGATCCGAGTTTTGATTTCTGCTATAACTTTCGGATTGGAGAGTCAGAATAAACAACATGAAACCCTGGATCCATCCTGCCTTGTGCCCACAGATGCCTCACCTGCGTGGGCATTTCCTTGGTGCACTTTCTTGGCTCAGTCTACCTGAGAATTGTTGCTGACCATGTCCATCCCTTTATGACCCGAGTCTTAAGGTGTTACGGGTACAGATAAAAAAAGTTCCTCATGAATGCCACTGAAAATTCATCTTGCCCCTGGAAGTAGGAGGAAAAACCCTGCTCATTCCTGGGGGATCCAATACAGACACTGTCAAAGCTGCTAGCGTCTCACACTGACGCACAAGGCGTTCTTTCATGTCAACTTGTGATCTATAAATACTTGTAAAGGACCTCTTGGAGTCACATTCAAGCGCATTGGGTAAATGGCACTTTTCATGCTATTCATGCAGGATTGACGCTGTGAAGGGATATTTTTTAACCTAAACCATGATTTTTTCTCAATCTGTACTCACCTGATACAAACTGTACGTATATTATGAGGTAGTCCTACTACTGTTATCTCTCACCTTCCAAAATGACCATGCATCTAAGATTGCTACCAAAGGATGGTGAAACATTTGCAGGATTTGACAGAATGAATCCATGCTGCAAGCCCTTCCCTACAAACAGAATTTGGTTGGAGCACTGTAGTAGTAGTAGTAGTAACATCATCTGTTGGTCTCTTACTTCTGCTTGACATTTCAAATGATATGTTGTTTTTGGCATTAGAATCACATAATTAAAAACACATAAAGTCATAGTTATGTCAGTACAATGCATTAGACCAGATTATTTTGTGACCAGTGAGCAATGTTGCCAAAACCCCACCAAGTGGTAATGTAGCAGCTTACCAAAATACGACCAAATGCCCTGAGTGTCGGGTGGCTGCAGGCTGCACTCAGGAATGAAATTAAACACGTGGTGAACAGCGCATAATACACAATATCCGAACATCTTACGTTGATTTTTTGAAAATGATAGCAGACACATTAACTTGATTGCTTCATTAAACAGAACAGCACGGCACTGAGCTCCCAGCTTCACGTCTCTGTGAAGGAAACCAGTGGAACAGCTTGATCTATAAAACATAAGTACCACGAGTGTGTTTTCAGATTGGTATAAGTGGATAGCCAATCACAGCTGACTCACAGGCAATTGACCCTCATTATTCTTATATTTCTGAAAGCATACTTAATCCACATTGTTCCATGAGGAAAAATTACTGTTAATGTAGCATGTGGAAATATTTTAAAAGTTTTCAGAGCCAGAAAAATGAACTCATGACCCTGCCACTGACTGTAAGGGCGCTGCTACAGTACTGATAAAAATAAAATATTGCTGACCAGTCTTCTGTAAAAAACTTTACCAGATGGTTACTTAACTTCTGGCCATGGTCTTAGCCTGCAGTCACTCCAGCTGAGGCAAAACAGTAATTAGCACACTTTTCCATATGACATCCTCGTTTGCTGAAGCTTGACAGACTGGATAAATGTTTAGGCTATGAGAATATTTCAGGAAATGTTTAAAGGCAGCATCAGCTTTCTGTTTGCTGTATCAGTAGGAAAAAAATCAATCTGTAGCAACTTAGAATTAAAAAAAAAAGGGCACCCAAATATAAAATCCCACAGTAAATGACAATGCAGCAATCCAAAACTACCATGGTCCTGGCAGGTTATATTTTTGGTTTCTTTTCCTTTCTCTCTTTGTCTCAGAGTCTCAGGTAGAGTTGTGGACTGGTCTGCCTGTGGGCAAACCAGTCCACAACTCAAGGCTCATGGTTTTTAAAGGCAGCCAGTGCTACTGTTCTCCACCAGACTGTTAGTGCCAAAATGGTGGTCATCAGAACTTCTTTTTGTGCTTTTTTTCCCCCATAACTTGGTTTCTCCATCTGCGTCTGAAGCCAGTTTGACAAACCCTTTCACTTGGATTCCAGTTTCTCTGAAGAGTATTATGGACACTACCAGCCACTCTTACCCGAGTTTACCTGCTGATCTCCGTACTTGCAAAGGAAAGTACTTTCCTGAGACTCACCTGCCTGCACACGCTCCATTGTTGCACTCCCAGCTATTTTGCCTGCCATTAACCCCTCTGGAGCATCTGCCCAAAAACAAACAACTAAAGCCTTTGAATCAATTCACAAATTCTGCATATCTCTTCATACTCACTAACTAAAGATAATCACCAGTGATACCATTGGAATTTACACTAATTACAATGATTGACTGACTTCCACTACTGATGCAAGCCAGTGGCTACATGATGGAAAATACTGCCTCTAGCACAAAATGACACAAGCGACCCAAAGGAGAAAAAAACAAAACAAAATTCATATATTGATCGATGGCCTTCAGTTAAGTGGAATGTGTCTTAATGGAAAAAAATCATCAGCCTGCTCAGCTATTCCTGCACAAGGCCCTGACCTCTGTGAAGAACACAGACAAGGACGTGCTGTTTTTGTTGACATAATGAATTAAAAATTTTCTATCTGCAATTGCTAGAGAAGTGGGAAACCTTCATTATCATAATCATTGCTGTCATTATTGTGAGAATTTAAAGAAGTGCCGCAGAGGTTGGCAAGTGCATTAAAGCCTAATGGTCCTATTATCAAGCTGAAAGAGACAACTGCGAGGACAGTGCTATCTGTGATTGTTGCTGCGGGGTTGGTAGGAATCATACAGACCCAAGCATGCATACAGTATATCAATAGACCAACCCCCTCCACCCCAAAGCATCACATTCACTACAGTGTCAGTGACTAACTGGGTTAGGGGTGGGTACAGGGCATTTCACTGCGTATTACTGACCCGCATTAAGTTACACCCTATTCCCCTGAGACAGGATATGATTCTCTGTGTCACTGGAAAATGAAGGGTGAAAGGAAGTGGGGGAAGGAGGAGAAACAGCAGCTATGTTAAGGGGGGAGAGAGAGGTATGACAAAAAGGCAGAGAAGTGACAGTGACAGAACAGAGTATACATAAATCCCCTGAGAAGATGATGAGAAAAGTGACACATTTTTCGCACAGATTGTTTGTGTTATTATTATTTTTTATAAAAAGCATTTTATTCTGTCTGATCTCAATTACAGTCACAGTGAAAAGTCCCCCGGGGTTACCACATAGTAAAACTGTAAGCCAAATCATGACTTCGAACCATCAACGACAGTTTACCGACTGACATGTTAGTTCCACTGTGACACAGTAAATGAGTAGCACTGCCATTTTGTCTCTAAATAACATGAATTTAGATAATTTTGCTCTTTGCACATCACCATTTCTTGCCCTGCACAACTGTTACAGTAATTTCATGTATGACAACTGAGACTCAAGGTGTACCAGCTGATTTCGACTTCTGTGGTGAATCTTTGAAGATCCTTCGACATAACCTACGCAGGATACTGATTGTGTCCTTTTGTTTTACTGCCAGCCACAATAGAAACAAATAAAATGCTGGGACTTTTTTTGGGTCCCCACTCTTTGTTGTGGTCATTTTTTCTGGAGGTAAAACACATTTGTCCGTCAAGTTTTTCCACTTCTTTCTACATTTCAAACAGTTTCGTCAATCTCCCTCCAGGAATTTGCTGACATCTGTGAGATCTCATACTGAGGTCCTCCTCCTTATTCTCTTACTGATCCATTCAAAACTGTTGCAAAATGTAGCCAGAAATCCACAGGAGGAATTGACAGCACTGAACACGCCAATCACAATAGCTGTGAGCTGTGTCAACGCAATGTGTAGAGACATTTCTAGGTAGGTGCATGTCAGGTTGTAGAGTTTCAGTGGGGTTTGCAGTTACAATGTACCTACAGTGTAGATTTAACACAGAACTATACATCCCCTGCAAAAAGTAGGACTCAGGCCGATTGCCTCAGCACATCAAATACTGCATTTTGTCAGAAGCAGACTTTGCTGAGATACACATAAGTTGTCCTTTTGCAATGGCACCTCGACACACCAGCCTTAGCAATATTGTGTGTTGAAAGCTCATGGTCCATTTTTAAACAGTGATTAAGTACTTAGTGGGAGTCAGCCAGAAAGACTCGCTTCATACCCCATATGGGAGCTTTTCTTTTTCTTTTTCTTCTATCTCCTTGGTCCTTGGTTTTAACCCACCATCTGGCTGAATCCTTTCTGTGTGGAGTCTGCATGTTCTCCCTGTGCGTTCTCTCCAGGAACTCCGGTTTCCTCCCACAGTCCAAAGACATGCAGTTAGAGGGGGTTAGGTTAATTGGTCATTATAAATTGCCCATGGGTGTGAATGTGATTGTGAATGGTTGTCTGTCTCTCTGTGTTAGCCCTGCAACGGACTGGTGACCTGTCCAGGGTACCCTGCCTCTGGGATAGGCTCCAGCCCCCCTGCGACCCTGAAAAGGATAAGCAGGAGAAAATGGATGGATGGATAAAATAAGATAAAATAAGAACTGAAAGTAATTGGGATTGCTGCCAAAGGACACCTTGTATATCTCTCTTTGATATACAGGTTTGGCCAAATGCCAGTGTTTTCAAATTAGAACTGGCCTTATAGAGCAATGTCTTCCCTGTGCAAAAGAAAATCAGAGCAAAATCACCAATACTGGAAACTAAGCTTTCATGAGATACAGAACTTGGCTACAAAGGAGAATCAATGAATATTTAAGACATGAGAAGGCAGCTGGATTGCATTCCATTCATCCTGGTCGATGAAGCCTTTGGCTTATCCACTGAACGTTGGGGGCTTCTGCTGTGAGAATAATGTTAGGTATTTCTTCATCTCACTGTCTAATTTCCTCATTTCCTCATTTTCTTCCATTCCTTCCACCTTTGCTCTTTATGGTTCTTTGTTTTGCTGTTAGCCTGTAACTCTCCCGCTTTCTCATCCTCTCGCCGTCTCCAGCTCTGCCACCTCTACTGCATCGTTTCGCCCTCTCCCACACACCACCCACACCCACTGCTGTCTGCCTGTCTGTTCAGGCCCCGTGAACACTCGCACATATTCAAACACAGACGCACACACACTTTCAGCAGCTGAAGCTCTCTTCCAGTGAAATGTCAGGGGAATGCTGAGCTAATACCAACCATTAGATTTTCCCAGAATTTGAAAACTGGCAGACCACATGAATGTGCACAAAAGCTAAAATATGATAAGGATGTGTGTGTGTGTGAGCAAATGCCCACGGGTGTGTGGATGCATGAATGTATTATATATTAATATCTGCCATCCATCATCTATCATATTTGTCACAGAGGTCAGAGGCAGAAGGACGCTATCTTGGAGGAGAAATAGATGAGAAATAGAGGGTGTGTGGAGCCCCTGAACTCATCTTTATCTCTTCTGTCGTGTTCCTCCTTTCGAATGGTCAGAAGTCATCCTTTATTTTAGCAACTTCTGAGCCTGAGGTAACATCACTTCTCCAGGTGATGCCCTGCTCCCAAGAAAGAAATCAAATCAGCAGAAGAAAGAAAAGAATGTGCTGAGAAGTCTTTGAAGTATACTCAGTCTTATTACACACACAAAAATGACCACATGTGTGTCATCACATTGCACTCTGTAGCGTCAGTAGATTTGAAAGCTTCAGAATTTAGGATTTTAATTTTTCCCATGACAGTACAGCACGACCGTTTTTCCAAGCCACCTCCAGGTGGGAACGCACACATTTAGTATCCATTGTAGTATTTCCGAATATTATCATTTTATATTCATACTATATAAACTTCATTCAAACTTTATTATTTTACAAATTAAATCATATATCAGAAATATAAATGTGTTTAAATAGAAAAGAAGCCTTGTGTATAAGCAGAGTCCTAAATAAAAAGTGTCTTCTGATCACCATCTGCCTCGCCTCTCTCCTCTTGACATGTGACAGCTGATAAAACTGGAAAACGATCCAGTGCCATGTCACATATGTAAAATAAAGCTGAGTATCTGACAGATAGATTGCTCTGTTTCACAGCTGTGGCAACCATAATAACCCGTGAACCTGCTTGAAGTGAGTGTCTTGGTTCTTGAGAACTTAGTCATATGGATAGTTTAAAATCTGGAATTAATTTGTCACAGATGCTTGCATCATACCAGGATGGGAGGTGTTCTTCTGTCGCCAATGCGATCACAGTGAAAGCAGAAGGATGGCAGCCACTTTATTACAGTATCACCCGGTTTTGCCTTCAAAACTGCTTTAATTCTTCATGACATCAATTCAACAAGATGCTGGAAACATTCCATATTGACATGATAGCATCACACAGTTGCTGCAGATTTGTCAGCTGCATATCCATGATGTGAATCTCCTGTTCCACCACATCCCAAATCTGGTGACTATGGAGGCCATTTGAGTCCAGTGAACTCACGGTCCCTAATCTTCGTGACATGGTACGTTATCCTGCTGCAAGCAGCCATCAGAAGACAGGTACACTGAGGTCATAAAGGGATGGACATGGGCAGCAACGATGCTCAGGTGCTCTGGCATTTAAATGATGCTGAGTTGGTACTAAGAGATAAGAAATGAGAAAAGATAAGATAAGATAAGCTAAGAGATAAAAAAAAAAATAATTTCCTGCTCCTCCAAACTACCTGCAAACAAAATTCACCAAAACCATGTACATAACACCAAAAAAAAAAAAGAAAAAAAAGAAAGATATGTATTTGCTGATGAAACCATTTTAAGTGCAAAGGGAAAAATCCACAGAGACAGTATCTACAACTTAGTTCAAAGTTAGTCTAGTCCTTTCCTTGGGCCTCTTACTTCAGCAGGTTTTACCATCAGTCACTTCTGCCAAACCAGAAAGAACGGGAGCAACAGCCAGGCAATTCAGAAAAAAAAAAATGCTAAAAATACTGCTGCTGAGGTGACCGCTGCACGAATCTAGAGGTGGCAAACAAGAAAACAGGCAGATAGGAAGATATGCCGAAGCCAGAATCAGGCTACTGGTGATTCTGCAGAATTTATTCCAACTGAAAAAACATGTAAATATGTATTAACTTTTTTGTGTGTTATTTGTGATATTTACAACATTAAAACTGGTCTTTACACAAGTGGACTGTGGGTTGCCAGGTTGCAGTGACAGTAATGTGCGGATTTTGTATAAACTGTGTTCCATAGAAGACAATACACAAGTATACAAAACGCATGAATCTGTGCATGATAGTTATCCATAATCAAGTTTGAGGATGATGGAAATTATGGGGGCTTACCTGGGAAAACAGCATAACTGAAACACCGGGAAATGATCTTGAAATATGGGCCAAACCTTTGCAAAGTGGGAATGCTGGCAGATATCTAACAAAGGCCTATATAAAGGACTGTAATATCTAGATGTAAGTCATCTCATTAAATGATTTAAGGCTTGATTCTGGGTTGCTGGAACAGGTGCTCCACTCTAACTAGGAAAAGTAGACTCAGCAGTCACAGCTGGAGAAGCCAGTGGCCTGTGCATGCATGCGTCTGTTTGTGGGTGGTAATTTAGGACACAGCTCTAATGACTAAATTATAATTCAGCTCATGCACACAGGCAGGAGAGGCACATGATCTCACAAGTGTACGCACACTCAGATATAACTGCGTGACTCCATGTTTGTGTGTGCACGTGCGTATGCATGCACGCATTAGCGCGCGTGTGTGAGCGTATACTGCACGTCGATTTGCCCGCACACCCATCCCCTGCCTGCTCGAGATGACGAGGTCACTGGGCCGAGCCTCTTAACTTCACAGTTCAATTTGGATTTGCATAATCCTGCTGTTAATTTCCACAGGGCGCATTCATCCAGCATATCTCGACAGGTGATGGGGGTTAGACAGCTATCCCGTGTTCCACTGCTCCGCCGACAGAGCGGAGCGAACAAACATGCAGGAGAAGGCGAATGCGAGAATAGCTGATGATTTATCCTTGAAGTTAGGCAAAGTCTAGAAGAGAGACTTGAACGGTGAAGTGAATGATTGAAATGAAATGATGTAAAAGAAAAACACCGGAAAGAACAAAAATAATTATTACCGGATGATAAATTGGGAAAGAATCGAAAGATTACTTTTGATTTATGAGCATATACAGTACTGTGTAAAAGTCTTGAGCCACTCTTTTCTATTCATGTATGCCGTTACTGCATGGGCAGTGTGTTTGGGACCAGCTGAAAAATTAAGCTGGTATTGCTTCATGATATTGCTGATGGTTTTGCATTGTGTTTTTTTCTGCCATGACAGAACCTCCACTGTGTTTTACAGATGGCTGTAGACTCCCACTATTGTACCTCTCTCCTGACCTCCTCTGTTCATACTGACAACGACTGGAACCAAAATTTTCAAATTTTGATGCATCGTTCCCTGAGACATGTTGCCACTGATTTTCAGTCCAGTTCTTGTGTAATGTAAGTGTGTAATGACTTTCAGACACTGTTCATAGATAGTTTTTAGGCCTGTGACTTCTTCTTTTGTCCCCCACTTGTCCAGTCTCCTCAAATTTTTAGGGACATACTGCACACCATGTTGAGATATGCCAAGTGTTCTTCTAATAACTCTTTGGGAATTGCCTTACTGGCACAAACATATTTTATACCTGTCAATCTGTGTTATCTTTGGCGTTTTTCATAGATTCGACTAAAGAAATGGGAATTAAGTATGTGTTTTTGAGAAAAGTGCTTAAGGTTACAATTTAAAATTGGTTTCTTGCTAAATTGTCTGTTATATTTAGACACAATGCTGCCATTTTTTAAAGTGTTTGAATGATTCATAGGTCAATGTTAAGTGGTTAACAAAAGAAAAAAAGAAAAATCCACACCATCGTAAAGCGACTGTTCATTTTGTGCTGCACTCATGCACAAAGGAAGAATTAGAGCATGCATTAAAGGTTTGTTTAAAAGTCCCACACTAATCACTGTGTGCCACTCACTTTGTCAAATCTCGACTCAACACACGCAGAAACCCATGCACATAAACATATTGAGACCCATCTTCAGCAAGGGAGTGTAATTTAACAAATCACTGATAACCTCTATGCTAAACAGAGTGGTTACAGTGGCTTACAGCATTCATTTGGGTCATTATAAAACATATTACAGACCATGTTTTTAAGAGGAATGTTGTCTGTCATAGATTTTTGTGAAAGCCAAAAGGCAAAAGTCTAGCATTAGCCTAGCAATAAAGTTGTTTTCTCTCCTGCATGCACTTTGGAAGTCAAAAAAGTTTGGATTCAGTTGCAAGGTCTGTCAAGAACATGCCAAAGCAACAGGTGGCAATATAACCCTAACCCTGAAGAAAAGCCAACAAACAACAAAGCAGCACACAGTCTGATGTCAAAGAAGGAGGTAAAGGTGTACACCTTTGACGCTGCGAGACAGAATCTCAGGTTTCGTCGCCCACATGTAAACGCAGAAATGGAGTGTACGTGCGGATGTTGCCTAAAAGTAGAGGAGGGCCCATTTAATTTTCTAATTTTGCTTCTTATCTCAAAATTCTCATATCTTGTTGATTTCACCCTCATAAATCTGAGCATCCATTCAAATTCAAGCCAGGGAGCCCTTTCCACTTAACGAACAATCATTCTTGACGCCAACTGCTAATCTTGGTTTAACATGTTTCATCATATCATTCACTTTGTCATCACTTCACCAGAAATGTAGGAAAACTGTAATGAAAAGCCTCCCATTTGTGCCAAGCTGGCTGCCCGCAACTGTCTTGAATTTGACCCAGTGACACATTTCCAGTCCCATCTGTCTGTAGGACCCAGAGGAGGGGAGGTTCTCCTTGAAAACGAGCAGGAGTTTGTGTTTGTCTGTGTGTGGGGCTGCATCTCTATGTCGGCTTAATGTTTACTCAGCCAGCCGCAGCTTGACTGTGAATAATTCAGTCTGGTTCATGCGTGCGCGTGCGCACACACACACACACACACACACACACACACAGACATAAACACAAATTTGCCATCCCTGTGGCACGGAGAGAGTGTTCTGACAAACCTGACATACCAGTCATATATGTATATGACAGCCGGCTACACACACACACACGTATATATATGTGAAAACTGTCCACAGAGCAAAAACATTTTTAACCAGACTGTAAACGCAGGTTTTTCTGCTGTTAAGTTTCTGTAATTTGACATTTGAAATGCTTTAAAAAAAAATTCTTCACAATTCAGATTTTTTTTATTTTAAAGCCAATCCTTTTATTTTGTTATTTGTTGGTTAAATTTATGGGCAAGACGTTACAAGTCCTTGATTCAGTGAGTAATTCACTTCATTCAATTCACTCTCATACAAATCATCTTTAATTCAGTTCAGTTTCATGTACAGCACCAGTCAAAGGTTTAGACACACTCACCCTTTTATGTGAATGGGTGAGCTCCCTCTTCCATTTTCTGTTTTCTGTCCCGGAGAGCTTTCTTTTTTTGCCTCTCCATCTTTAGCTACCTGTCGTCAGATGATGAGTGTGTGTGTGTGTGTGTGTGTGCTTGTTGGCGGGGGGCAAGCGGAGGGGAGGTGAAGGAGCACAGCGCCGTGCCTCTGTTATTGATCATATCATATGCACAGGTGTTAAATACAGCAAATGCAACTAGAGAAATAATTTCCCCTCATCACTTTGGCACACCTCCCCCTCTTGTGCGACGCCCCTATGCACTGCATATAGTGCATACCCTCTTTTTGCACCACTGGTACCACACATGTTAAAAAAAATCAGATATCTCTGGTACCCTTTTTCTTTTGTACATTATAATCTTCCATATTCTTCTCTTTGACCCCATGTCTGCTTTCTCTCCTCTCTTTTTCTGCTTGATCTTTCTTCACATCTTATCCTCTATTTTGCTTTCCAGCCAGCACCTGACTTTTTCTGTCTCCCCCTCTCATGCATAAATTAGAAGCAAGGAAACACTCTTCTCTGCTCCCAAAGTTCTTCATCTAAGGCTTTAAAGATGCATAATTGAGTGGTCTGGAATGCGAGACGCAAATAAAAGAGACCCGGCTGAGTGACATACACATCGCAAAAGACTGACAAGAGGTGCACAGAATAGGAAAAGCAACGCTATTTAAAGACACTCCAGTCACAGCAATGTCAATCATCATATGAGTAACGTGGAATACAATGGTGTCACAACACGCTATGCATGCTCATGACAACCAAGTAATGACAGTATCAACACAATCCAAAAAGCAGCACCTGAAGCACAAGAAATGAGAGGAAGAGATTACATGGACAAAATGACCGGAAGCGAGCCAAGACTACACACAGGGACACAGGTGAGAAGTGAACACTAGTGGCAGGAGCGATTATCAGAAATAAAAAGGGGGAAGTGAAACCAAGGCAAGAACAGGAATCTAACATAGACAAAACATAACGAAGCAAAGACAAGAAAACACAGGGGAAACACCAGAAATAATACCAATCAAAGCAGGGAGAAACACTTAAATACTGGACTGGAAACCAAGACCATGGTGATTTGTGAGGTCAGTATGTGTGTTATACCGTTATTATTCCATGTTTAATGATGAGTTCATTTAATTGATTAAAGCTTTGATTTACTTTCTCATGCTGTTTCTGCTGACCTGCCCAACACTTCCCTCCTTTAGGTTTCTTCTTCTTCAGCACAAGTTAGTTAACGTTTGCTGTCTTCATCCTCATTCATTTCATTAGTACCAAAAACAATTCATGATTTTTTTCTAGTGAGATAAATTGCCAGAGAATCATGTATATATATTTTTTTTGAATATTTATATTTAGCATCAGTGTACTGATACGATTGATATATTGCTATATCGGCGCTTTGTCTTCTCCTAGTTTACACTCAGTATGTGATAATGTGTTATTTTTATCTGACCTATAGGTCATTCAGCTTTTGGAGTTTATATTAGGTGTCAGTCACACAGATCTAGAGACCAGTTGGTGATCACTGGTTGAGAGGGAAAAATGAGCAGGCCTATTCACCTACCTGTTGGCGAGTGGTTGCTGGAGTTTGCTAGGTGAAGTCAGTCTCAAAAAGGGGGCTACCAAAATCCTCCTGGTGATTGTTTTGGCAACTGTATGGGCAACTTATTTGTCCATAAATACTCCCTAACGAACCAGTAAGTGGTAGTGAAACCTGAAAAAGTGTGACACAAACCAGAAACAGAGACCATTTCCCTTCAAAGTAAAAGTAGCACCTTTAAGGCACAACTTTTACTATAAGGACAATCTCTGTTTCCAGGTTGTGTTGAACTCTTCACAGTTCCTCTACCGCTTAGCAAGTAGTTGGGAAGTGTGCAGACAAGTCCATCTTCTACTCAAATCACAGGTGACTGCAATAATCTGGTAGAAACCAAAGCAATCACATGGATGTTTTCAGCAGTGTATATCAATTTTATCTAGTAATTTGCAACAACCGGTTGAGGATGACACATTTTCCCCTAGGGACCAGTGGCTAACTGGGTGGCCACCAACTGGTCTCTCTGTAGGCCTGTGTGGCTGGAGCCTTAGCAAAGCAGGCTACCTTCTTAAAATAAAAAGATTTAAAGACATTAGACTGTAGCTAATCTGTACACCTCATTATTTGCCATGTTGTCATCACAGTTTTGAATAACGTTATTACACATTGCAAAGTAGGCCTTCATGATATAAAGAAATATATCAGCTATTTTTTCTATTATTCTGTTGACAAAGTAGCCTAACTACTCACAGCTAAGCTAATGCTTATCAGTCAAGCTACTGCCTTAGCCCTTCTTTGTTTTCTTTCTACTCCTGTGTTCACTTTTCTTGGCATTTTATTCAACCTGCACACAAATTTGTTAAATGGAGAGCAGAATTTTCCATTTTATTTCGGTTATCTTCACATTGGTGATATAATTTTGTTGTTTTCATCGTTAAAATAGGGCATTTCTCTCTGATTGATGTCATCAACATAAAAAAATATCTAAATATTCTATACAGTATGGTCACTGAAATACAAGTTGCTGTTTATAAATTATGTTATAGTTTTTTGGTTTAGAAAAAAATGCAATTATTTCTTATTTAACTCTGAACTCCAGTAAATATTGTTGCTTGCTGTAATGCCTCAAAGAACATTATTGTGCACTGAATTGATTATCAATGCTCTGTCTGGATGGAAGGAGATGAAAGGAAAGGAAGAAGGAAAAGCAGGATGAAGAATATAAAATAATTCAGATGAGAGAGAATGAAGGGGTAAGAACACAAACACACTCACTGTCAGGGTCGTTCTCATTGATCTACATTTTATTGTTGCTCCAGCAACAATCCTTATAATCTTACAATCCTCAGAAATCTGATAAAATATCCTTCCTTCATCTCTTGTTTGTTACCTGGAGATGAAATCAAGATTTAAGCATGAGTCTGTGTGCATGTGTGTGCGCCCACTCATTGCCTCTCATTCCAACCATCCACCTACATCTTCACTCCATGATACAGCAAAATGCAAAATGCCTCAAATGGTTCCCTTCTTCCCCCGTTTATTCCTTCTTTCTCATTGCTTTCTGTACTGTAGCTCCCTACAATCCACCCAAACTTATTTTTTTGTGCCCAGCAACAGAAATCATCAGGACTGAGCAGTTCTCCTAAATTTACTCAGCTTCACAGTGCTAAGCTCTATTTATAGCCACCTTCACTTGCTGTACTGTAAACCTAAGTGCCTAGCAATGTCCTGTATGTGTGCTCGCCCTTTCCACTGAGTGTGCACACGAGGTCATAATCAATGTGAGTACGTTTGTATGCATGAGAGGGTTCCTGTGTGCCACACTTGGTCATGCATAATGAAAATCCCTCAGTCTTGTCTGGGCTTCCCTACTATGATTGGGTGTAATTGATTAAATGGTTACTATATGATAATCTACCATTGTACGTGCTGACTATACAACCATGCTTTGCTGTGTATGTGCATGTGTATTTGCTCTAAATGTATTTTGTATAAATTTAATATGTTTTAATGGATATGGGTCTGTGTACAGTAAGTGTGTAGGTATGTGTGTGTACACACAGGGCGGGCTGATGTATTTCTGTCCAATTAGCCGGTGACCCAATTCTCTCTGGCTGTCTCCGAGTCATTCTGCGGTTGTAATGGATTCGCTCTATCATCACATCCCATCTTCCTGTCTGCATTTCAGTGGAACACCATTCAACTGAACGTGCACACAACGCTCTTCTTACCAAGGACAGTTCAATCAATGACTGCGGCTGTGGCGCCTCCCACCACCACCACTTCTTTCTCATAAAGCTTACAGTCTGCTTGACACAAATCTGGGTTTTTATCAGGAGCTAGAGTTAATATAAGTGTTTCATACATCCACAGTTACAAATGTGCCAACACAAATTCACACACAAGGCTTTATTTCAAACAGATGCATAATGTAATGTCCAAGTGGTACTTTCAACTTTGTATTTTAAAATCCATTTTTCTCCACAGCAACCTGACTGAGCCTTATTTTCTGTTTCTTTCTCAATCACGTTTACTACCAGTTCCAATTAATTTAAGCTTATCTCAGTATTACTGTTAATACCTTAGGGATAATAAATTGTGAAGTGACTGCTCTCCTCTGAGTAGTGTTCCTTAAT
The DNA here is from genome assembly GCA_024447675.2 of Pterophyllum scalare. Lineage (NCBI taxonomy): Eukaryota > Metazoa > Chordata > Actinopteri > Cichliformes > Cichlidae > Pterophyllum > Pterophyllum scalare. The sequence continues at coordinate 4,671 of JAMQGT020007329.1, read as the reverse complement.
AGAAAGAGAATTATTCTGTAGGGCTCTGGAAAACACACCTGGGTATTTTACAGTAGGGAAGTTCTTTTCTTCTGAACTTGCACTTGTGGCAAGGAAATATAATTCCTTCAAAATAAATACTACTTGCATGGATTCATGTGTCTGCAGGAAATATAGATTCCCAGACAGACTATTCCTTTACAGTGCACCATGATTTTCTTGAACCATTTAAAGCGCGTGAATTTATTTCATCTGACGCGAGAGTGCAGGACTAAAAATCGTGGTCCTTGTTTTTCAGAGTCCACCTTTTATCTTTGTTGAGCTTGCCCTCACATACAAAACAAATAATCTTCAATGATTTAGATAGATGGCCACAGAGTGACAGCACAATCGGCTTGGTAAGGATGATTTTGGATGCAAGCCAATGTAGAGCTCTGCCACATATCTCTGACGTTCTGTCGTGGGGCATTTATAGCTCACAGGCTTCTGATTGGCTGCACACACGAGCAGAAGCTTTATTGCTGTAATGCATTTTTGGTATGAACTTTCTCACTGCATGCGGTAGAATAGCTTGTGTGGACCATGCACTGTACCTGTGTCTTAAAGAGACATGATCAAGCATTTTCCATGATTATAACCACAGACTGTATATAAAAGATGGACCTAGCCACTATGAGTTTACTTGTTGTTTTGGGAAGCCTCAGTATGGAATACTGTTTGTTTTTTTTGTTTGTTTGTTTTTATAAACAGAAGTGGCAGTATTTGGATGAAAGGGTGGAACACTGAATTACAGTGGGGGAAATAATTATTTGATCCTCTGCTGAATTTGTAAGTTTGCTCACTTATAAAGAAAAGAACAGTTTCATTTTAATGGAGAGAGACAGAATATCAACCAAAAAAACTGAAAAACATATGACATAAAAGCTAAAAATATGAATTTGTAGTTGGTGGAGAAACACTTGTTGGCAAACACAGTGGTAAGACGTTTCTCTAAATCCTTTAGTGTTCTTGGCTACCATTTGGCAACTCAAAGCTTCAGCTCCTTCCACAGATTTTCTATAGGAGACCGGCCAGGGCAGTTCATGTCCTTAATGTGCTTAGTGACTCTTTAGCCACTCCTTTGTTGCCTTGGTGATATGTTTTGGATCACTGTCATGCTGGAACACCCATCCATAACCCGTCTTCGGTGTTCTGGTTGAATGAGATTCTATCCAAGATTTTACAGTACAGGGCCCTGTACACTGGCCCCTCAATGAGGTGAAGTCATCTTGTAACCTTAGCAGAAAAACAGCCCCAAAGCCGCCGCCATGCTTGACTGTGGGGATGGTGTTCTTTGTGTCATATTCAGCATTACTCTTCCTCCAAACACGGCAGCTCGAGTTGATGCCAAAGAACAAAGGTTTCCTCTAACCACACCACGTTCTCTCAAGCCTTCTCTGAATCATTTAAACGTTCACTGGCAAACTTAAGATGGGCCTGTACATGTGCCTTCTCGAGCAGGGGGACCTTTTAGGCGCTGCAAGATTTCAATCCGTTACAGTGTAATGTGTTACCAATGGTGTTCTTGATGACTGTGGTCCCAACTGCCTTCAGATCATTAACAAGCTGTGATGTGATGTGATTTGCATGTTATTAACAATAACATGCAAATCAGTTTATACATTTTGGAATTTTGGTTGATATTATGTCTCTCCATTAAAATGAAACTACCATAAAAATTGGAGACTGTTCATTTCTTTGTAAGCAGGGGATAAAATAATCATTTCATAGCTGTATCAGCTAACATAGAAATCCTGGCCAGCAAGCTGGGTCCATGAATTGCACAGGTAAGTTGCACAGACACAGACACCTGCTAATTAGCACTAGACTTCTGTTTTTTTTTTTTTTTTTTTTGTTTTAGCAAAATTAATTGCACATCAAGCCTGGATGATCAGAGGTGACGCCTTAGCATCCACCTATCAGTCAAAGCAGCAGTGTGCTCAATTTATAGCAGTTACTAAAGGATAAAAAACCCAACTCAAGTATAGACGATAGACACGAACTATCAGAAATGATAACAGTTTTTGGTACCAGCCTGTAAACTTCTTTTCTTTTGCTCTAAAGCTGAGCATTTAAACTTAGAGGACTCACTTTTGGTGCCAGCCTCAAGTGGCCACTTGAGGAACAGTTTTTGGCACTTCTGTTTTGGCTCCATTTTTCAGCCCCAGAGGCGGCTGCTTGGCTGTAACTCAGAGATAAACAAACAAAAAAGCAGAAAAGCATGCGTCTGCCGTTCAGACACTGGGAGCTGATGCTGCAGCTGAGAGTTTATACCTCCCATTCCACTTGTGTGTTTGTGCATATGCATTCTTGCGTGCTCATGTGCGTGTGTGTGTACATGCAATTGTTATCTGTTCACACACACCTGTGTCAGCCTCAGACTGCATGCTGCGGCCCCACTCTCCTGTTGCCATGGTGAACTCCTTTGGCCTACAGCAAGTGCGCGGTATGTGTGTCTTTTCATGTGTGCAACTTCCTGTTCTGTGTTTGTTTGTTTTTTTGTTTTTTTAAATCTTAGTGTTTATAAGCAAGCATGTGCATCTTTGTGTATCCATGTATGTTGGGATATTAGTGTGCACCATGTTGTGTCTTTGTGTAGCCATGCATGCATGTGTATGCGGAAATATTATAGGTGTGCATGTATCTGTGCACAGCATGAGAGTCTGTGTTTTATTGGGTGCACGTGTCCTCTGAGATTAAACATTGAGACAGATGTGGGAGGAGGGGTATGATGACTCACAGAGATGGTGGGAGGAAGAGGTCCTTGTCCTCTTTTAGTCAAGCGGTTTGTCGTCCAGATGCCTCTTTCTGTCTCTCCAATCTTCTTCCGAATGCTCTACAGATAATTTCTCTACACAGGCTCTTATTAAAAACATGGTATAAAAAAATCCACTAAAGCAAAACTTAGATATTCTAACATATGACCAACTACAGCTAGAAGAAACAGCCAGTTCAATAGTTTCTCACCAGTGTGCAGCACAGTCAGTCAGTCATGACAGTTTTGTTTCACTGATTGATCAATTCAGAATGGCATCATCTCACAGCAGTGTCAGGGCAATACTGCCTGGAAATTAGAGACAGGCAGATCGATACCTCAGTACCCACAAGCTACTATTGATCACATTCTTTAAATGCAAAATTTTGGTGGCTGCATCACTTCCAAATATTTTCAGTACCTCTGTAAATTATTTGTACCAAAATAGCCCCGTGCCACATGGGAAAACTGGCCTACATCATGCAGCTTTTGAGAGGTGGCATAGTCATAGTATTTCTGTAAAACACTGTACTTCTTTTACACGTTACAACAAACATTTTTATTTCATTATAATCATACACTCCAGGTTTCTTCATCAGGTGCAGATGCTCAACTGCGTGTTAGAGCAAATATCTAATCAATGAATCACACGGAAGCAACCCAGTGCATTCAGGCACATAGACATGGTCAAGCGGACCTGCTGAAGTGCAAACTGAGCATCAGAATGGGGAAGACAAGTGATTTTGAACGTGACACGGTTGTTGGTGCCAGACGGGCTGGTCTGAGTATTTCAGAAACTACTGATCCACTGGGATTTCCCCACATGGCCATATTGAAGGTTTACAGAGAATGGTCTGGGTGAAAATTCCTCATTCATGCCAAATGTCAGAGGAGAATGGACAAGCTTCTTTGAGCTGATAGGAAGGCACCAGTAACTCAGATAACCTCTAGTTACAACTAAGGCATGCAGAAGAGCATCTTTGAATGCTTAACATGTTGAAACTTGAAGCAGCAGAAGACCATGCTGGGTGCCACTCCTGTCAGATAAGAACAGAAGATTGGAAAAACACTGCCTGATCTGACGAGTCTCAATTTCTGTTGCAACATTCAGATGGTAGGGTCAGAATTTGGCGTAAACAACATGAAATTTTGGATGCAGGCCGGTGGTGTTATAATCTTGGCACACTTTGGGCCTCTATGTACCAAACTGAGCATTGATTTAACACCACAGCCTACCTGCGTATTGCTGCTGACCATGTCCATGCCTTTATGACTACAGTGTACTCATCTTCTGATGGCTGCTTCTAGTGGGATAACACACCATGTCACAAAGCTCACCTTAAACTGGTTTCTTGAACATGACAGTGAGTTCAGTATAGTGTTCACTGGCCTCCACAGTCACCAGATCCAATAAAGCACCTTTGGGATATGGATGAACTGGAGATTTGCACCATCTCTGTGCAGCCTGCAAGTCTGCAGCAACTGTGTGATGTTACCAAATTTTTGAGAAATTGTTCCAGCACCTTGTTGAATCCATGCCAGGAAGGGGTAATTAAATTAAAATCAGTAAGTGTATATGCTTTTGGAATAAATATGTTATTATCAAGTGGTAGCTTATTAAAATATTGTTGAGACTAAGATTTATGCATGCAGCAAACCATAAAAGTAAAATAAATAAATAAAAATACCTTTTTATAGGGGACATACTTGTTATAAATGATATCAAGTAAAGAGGAGCAAACATGTGCAGGTATGGGCATCGCTGTTCTGAAGTTTATGAATTTTCTTTTAACCCCCATCCTGCAGCTGCTCCCCCTCCAGATAAGAGAACACAGTGAGCTTGGGCACTATCAACAAACACCCAGAATGTCTTTGAGGTGCTTAAGAAAGGCATAACA
>JAMQGT020007328.1:0-12418 GCA_024447675.2 Pterophyllum scalare | reverse complement strand
AGTCAAAGTGTTATGTTGTGGTCTGGAAAGTCTACACTGTAACTTGGAGACACTGAGGTTAGGATTCTGAAAATGACCAATTAGAATTTTTGAATAATTTCTCTGTATGAGGATTGAAACTCTTTTCAGTGTTCATCTTAATTTGACTAAAAACATGCAGAAAAGCATCCAGAGAAGATTTCCACCTCATTTATGTCTTTTTTAAAAAAATGTAAACTCTTCACTGTTCCACACATTTAAAGTTTATAAAATATTACACTTATAACATTTAAAAGATTAGATTCTGATCACATTTTTTTTCACATATTCATGATTTTATTATATTGAATTATAATAACTTAAAAATCATCTGACTTGGTTTCAGCTGTAGTGTGTAGGCTGTCAGTCAGCTGTTTACCTCAGCTGTCAAAGTGCTGGGTGTCCACTTCTATTCTCTTTGAAGGGAGTTGTACAACTTTGTGAAAGGAACCCCACAGAGTGCTCCTGATCAGCTGACAATAAATAATTGCAACAATATCAGAAATAAAAAAGCATGTTTATGCCCTTCTGTGTGTGTTAGAGTCCTGACTTCAGTTCAGGATATGAGGCTTTAGGTGAGGAGGAGGAGGATTACATTTTCTTCAGATGCCGGTCATATTGTCTCCCTCCTTCGATTTTTCACCTCTTTGTTGGAGTACCCTTGTCAGATGATAGAACATAGTTTGGGTCATATCCTTCATATCCATATCTATCATTCACATTTCAAATAGATTAATTATTCTAAAAGTGAAAGATTTTCACACTGTCCACATCTGCCTCCACTCCACCCACCTCAGTCTGCATCGCACCTGATTTTCCAAGCATTTTTTTGCCCTGGCTCAAAATCCTGTCCATGACCCGTTCAGCCCTGCAGTAATTATTCATCTTTTGTCTTTTGTCTTACTACAGTCCACTATATATTTATCTTAATCACATCTAGCTAGGTCTGGCTCATTTTATAGTACCCTTCATATCAAAATGTGTGTAAACAGGCTCCCAGTGTACCTAATTGGTTGACCAGGTGACCATATACCAAACAGCTGACATGCAGCAGCCAGGGCTAATGTCTGACCCACGGGCCTTTGTGACTTCCCCTGAACTCTTTCCCCAGATTCCTGTCTTCTCTTCACTGCTGCACTGTCAAATTAAAGGCAAAAATTTAACTTCAAGCTATTATGATGTTGTAATTTGAGCCATCAATCTGGGCCTTAATCTTTACAGATGTTTATCTAAAATGTCTGAGGTAAGCCTGTGAAAATATGATTTGACATGATTAGCATTAAGCTCACTGGTGCTAAGTCATGCTTTTATTACTCACTGACTCCTCTTATTTGACTTCACACCACAGTAAGTGATACTTGACTTCATCCTGTACCTCTGCCTTAGTTTTCTTGATTTGTGTCAGATTAAAAAAATATCCTAAGAGTATCTGTCCTGTGTGGTGTCTACAGACTATCAGGCTGTCTGATCACAAATGAGGGCTGTACTTCTCTGGCCTCAGCTCTGAGTTTCAACCCCTCCAGTCTGAGAGAGCTGGACCTGAGCTACAATGATCCAGGAGAGGCAGGAGTGATTCTTCTAAAGGAGCTGAAACTGGAAACTCTCAGGTATGGAGAGGACAGTTGCAGCCACAGATGGTGTCTGATACTTTTCTCATTTCTTTACTCTATTCCTGCCTGTTTGTTCAAATAACATTAATATCCAATCACAACAATCACACAAGTATGATCTCTTTAGTTTCCTCATAACACGAACACTGAGCATAAGCAGATGTTTCAAGAGAAGGTGACCAGTTAGAAGATTTCTGGGAAATCAATAACTACTACATGAAGTCATGTGGTTGGTTGCTATTAATAGACTCACATTGTCTTATGTTATCCAACTAGTTACAAATTTGATAACTCAATGGAAAACAAAAAAAACTGTCTAAGGGACTTTTATATTGACTGCAGCCATACAGATATGCTGTCAGCTCTCTGTCACGGTCTCTTTAGCTATAATTGGTTTTTCATTGAGAGCGATGTAATGTCCATGTGTGCATGCTGAAAGAGACTGTGCTGGTCTGACCCCCCTCCTCCTTTCAGGGCGGAGCCTGCTGGAGTCCGATGGCTGATCCCAGGTCTGAGGAAGTGTAAGTGTGTTTTTAATGTGATTGATGAAAACAAAGCAGCACACATTCAACCATCTTCAAACTGTCACATCACTCATTCACATCTCTGATGTCAGGAGTCATCATCAAAGTGTCAATCAATGAACAGATGATGGATCAATAACTGCAGCTGGATTGTGTTTGTTCTCTCCATCAGATTCCTGTCAACTCACAATCGACACAAACACAGTGAACACAAAACTCAAACTGTCTGACAACAACAGGAAGGTGACACGTGTGGAGGAGGTTCAGTCATATCCTGATCATCCAGACAGGTTTGATTGGTGTCCTCAGCTGCTGTGTAGAGATGGTCTGACTGGTCGCTGTTACTGGGAGGTCGAGTGGAGAGGAGAGGTTCATATATCAGTGACGTTACAGAAGAATCAGCAGGAAAGGAGGCAGTAATGACTGTGTGTTTGGAAGGAATCATCAGTCCTGGTTTCTATTCTGCTCTGATGCAAAGGGTTACTGCTGTCTGTCACAATAACAGAGAAACATTCATCTCCTCTTCCTCCTCCTCGGTCTCTAACAGAGTAGCAGTGTATGTGGACTGTCCTGCTGGCACTCTGTCCTTCTACAGAGTCTCCTCTGACACTCTGATCCACCTCCACACCTTCAACACCACATTCACTGAACCTCTTTATCCTGGGTATTGCGGTTCTGGTTTCCTGGTGCCTCAGTGACGCTGAGCTGAGCTGAGTGTAAAGAGCGTCCTCCTGTCAGAGAAACTCTGACTGTTGAACAGATAGTTCAGTCTGTACATGTCTGTCTCTTTCACTCACAAACACGTTTTCACATTCATGGATTCAATCAGTTGATGTTTGAAACTGTTCTCAATGATTCCTTGTAACCTTCTTCCTCTTCAGTCCTTTAAAGATGGAAGCTGCCATTATTCCAGGATCCACAGGTTGTTGTTCTGTCTTTTTCCACTCAAAGCTTCACAGTGAATATCAGGATGTTGTGTTTCTCTGAAGCTCAGTTCAGCTGAGATGATTCAGTTCATGTCAGCTGCAGTTTGTTTGCTGCAGATGAGACAAACTGTGATATCAGAGAGGAATCACTGAGCTGCACTGACCCAAAACATGAAGTTACAAACTGCTCAGAGACGTTCACACATTATTGTCCAATGAACACAAGTTTGGTGAGCAGCCAGAGTTCATCCTGAGATTTATTTTACTGCTGTTAGAATGATGACATCGCAACTAGACTTTAACTTGTCTGTGGTGGCATTAGGACCATTAAATGATCCTTTAGAAACTAGAGAGAAATGTAAATGTTTGCCAGCACTGTTTGATTGTTATGTTGTACAAGCTCCAATAAAGAAGTAACAAAAATGTCTGTTTAAATTGTTACATTTTCATCTTTAAAATCAAGCAGTGGCTGAAAACTGTAATGAAACTTTCTCTTTGCAGCTGCTGAGTTATGACGGCCAACAAGAGAACATCTAAAGAATGGAGACGATAAAAAAAATCATCATAAACACTTGAATATACCATCTACTTATTTTATAGTGTATCTCTGTGTCTTTATTTTCTACAGTGAACTCTGTGGTTATTGGTTATCATTTACTCTCAAAATTCATCCATAATCATCGGATCTTTTTTTTCTGATTTGTCGTCTTTTTTTTACATTTTACAGTTTACATCATTGGTTGTCATTATTTCACAGAAGTCACTTTTGTCAGGATCTCTTCTACTGATATTTTTGTTATTTACTCCCTGGTTGATGATGTTTTACTGGCTGCTCTACTTTGTGGTCACTTGAGTGCATCTAAAAAACACCTGAACATAAGCTTTTTATCACAGTGACTGTGCTTTTCATTAAGCTGCTTTACTCTGTCCTCTTTAAAAATAAATCTATACCAAAATAAAAGTAGATTCTGTGATGGAAATTCCCTTTCCAAATAAAAAATATCACAAAAAACTATTAGTGAGATTAACAGCTTTAATACCAAAATCATCAAGACACAGGCCACAGCATAATTCTGTTTTGCCAAACAGGGACAGAGTTGTGAAAATGAAACTCGACTTCTTATAGTAAGATAACTGGGGCAGCTGCATGAGCTCACAAGTAGTAATATAATGTACCTTTCTGCCCCGCCCCCACTCCCCCTCACACCCACCCCCACCAACACCCACCCCACACTAACAACCGTCCCCATATCCACGTGAGCATGTGCGTCCTCCTGCACACGTCTATCCCTACCTGACATGTGCCTTTGGTCGTGCCTGTTAGACCCAACCCACATTGACTATGTCTCCTCCTAGTGGGTTGTGGTTGTAGGTGTGATGGGATATAAGGACCGGACAATCCTCATTTCTTCAAACACCATCAGCGCTGCATCTTCGCTGACCTTTAAACCCAGACAGTAACCATGGAGTCCGTCCCACAGCTACCACGCGGTGACCCTTTTGCAAACACCAGCGATTTCATAGGGACGTCATCAGATGAACAAGTTGATGGGCACCCCCGCAAAAAGAGACGAGAAGAGACTGAGTTTAAATGAGAATACAAAAGCCATAGTGGGCACGTGTATACAGTTAAATATAGTGATGGAAAAGTTTAGTTGTGTGTGGATTCTAGTGAGGGAGAGATTTGGGGTGTTGGAGGTGTGCATTGTATGTCCATGAAGAACTGGGAGCTGTTTCGTTCTGTAGTGTGTCGAGACCTGGATCCGACTGGTTTTCCTGATGTGTTATATGTTGCTCAGTGGATCAGCCCAACAGGGGGTGAACTGTATAGGGTGGAGGCCGACCGCTGCAATCGCAACAGCGATGATTTTGTTGTTGTGAGCATCTGTGATGACAGGGATGGTGTAATTACATTCAGAGGTGTTGAAAACTGGACGTTAAATCCATATCCCCTCACTATGGAAGAGCGTACCAGTGCTGTTTTCATTAATGATGACGAAATGATTTCATTGACGACCCCTTTTTTCATGACGATAACGAGATGATGACCAGATCAGCAGGGCTCTGTGATGACTACATGACGAGACAAAACTAGACGAGAAGGTTAATGGATGTTCGTCAGTCATCCAAAATGCATGACATGTCTGACTATTGTGCTTGTAACCTGTCAGTCAAAAGCTAAAACCTATCAGTAACGCTTCTGCATCCCATCTATTTTTGGTCACGCCCACCACCTCCATTACTTTAAACCAGGAGTGTCAAACTCAGTCAGAGGAGGGGCCAAAACCGAAGACACAGTCTGAGTCGCAGATCGAACAGGATTAAAAATAGTAACTTTAATCTGCAATATGAATTTGAATGTCCAGAATACAGCAACTTCTTACTCAACACGTTAAATAAAATATAAAATTATATTTTTCTTCAAAAATGACATCAGGAAAAATTAATATATTTCAAGCTGATGAAAATTCACAAAATTTTCAGGTAAAAACTGAATTTCTGTGCTTCACAGTCAGAAAAACTGGAGACCTGTGTCCCGTCCCTGAAGCTCCACGGGCGTATGGATTCTTCTCACAGCCACCTTTCATCCCGGAGCCCTGCTGAGACTTTTACTGTTACCTTTCATGAAGTTGACAGATTTCCTCAGGTAGCTCCTGCACCTGTGTATAAGGCACGTCACCAAACTCGGAAGCTGTTTCCTCCCAAACTGCCGGTGACCTAAAGCTTTGCCTCTTATAAAGTCCACTGTCTGTGTTCCGGTGCTCATGGCGTGTTCTGTCTTCAGGACTTTGCTGCGCAGCTTTTCCTGCTCTGTAACACAGTGATGTCAGCTCACCTGTGCAGGTCTCCCTCTGCATCTTCTCACACATCCATCCCAGGTGCCCGCACATCGCAGGCGGGGAAAAGAGACAGATGGTTTTCCTCCGATGTGATATTGTCCAGGGAGACGGCGGTAACTGTGGATTGAAACTTGGTGGAAAAAACACCACAAATCTTAAGCACCACCCGAAGGCTCGCCACTCTGATATTTTACACTAGTTAAAGATAGCCTGGTGCTGTGTGGTGTCTGTTTCTATATATGCAGCTTGACCTGGCAGACAAGGTCATGTTAAGCATGTGTTCCTAATCCATTGGTAATATTTTGGGCATATGTATGTTCATTGCACTTTATCAGATTCTTCCCCAATTGCCAAAGTGAGAATGTTTTTGTTTATTGCATTTTTGGAGTAATTGATTCCACAGTTACCACTAATTATTTAAATTAATTTGTAAAGACTAATACTTTCTTCTTTTTTTCTAACTAAAACTGACTAAAACTTTTGGAGTTGTTGTCGACTAAAACTGGACTAAAACTATCACATTTAGAAATGACTAAAGCTGACTAAAACTAAGAAGCATTTTCGTCCAGAAGACTAAAACTAAAACTAAAACTAAAAATTAAATGGTTGCCAAAAACAACAATGGAATGTACATCGTGGTATAAAGACTTGTTTTTTATTCAGTGGGCAGACTGGAAACCTATGCATTGCTTGTTTAGAGAGATCGATGATGCCATCAAGAGGGACAGACTCAACACCGCTGACGAGAACATTAGAAAACATCTTGTTGTTGATATTGACTTCAGACAAAGGAACTGAATTCTATAACACCCATTTTCACAGAGTGTTAGTCCAGTACAACATCACACATTTCTCAACATCTAGCAAGACCAAAGCAGCTGTCGTTGAACGTTTTAACAGAAGTTTGAAGACGCTTATGTGATAATATTCGACATCCGCCAACTCTCGATATGTAAATGTCATACAGGATTTCATAGAAGCTTATAAAAAATCATCACATATCTATCAAAATGGCACCCTACGATGTAAATAGCAGTATACATACTAAATGATCTTACAGGAGAAGAAGTAAACCAGAAATACAACGTGATAATAGATAAAAATAAAACGTTTAAAATTGAAAAAATATTGGCTAGAAAAAAAGTAGGATGGAAAAAGTAGGCGTTTGTGAAATGGCTCAGTTGGCCCACTCATTTTAATCCATGGATCCCTGAAAAAGATATTGTAGATATACAATAAATTGATGGCTGCAGAAGGTCCAGAGTCCACGTACTGCTGAAAGGTTGGCAGAGAACACTGCAATGCCTTGTTAGTGTGTGTTTTTTACTTGTGAAGGAAGGAGTCATAAACACTTTACTTCTCATTCAGAAGATTTTATATATTATAGAATCAGAAAAATATCATGTACATGGATCCTCTCAGCTCAGGGAATCGCAGTCTGCAAGTAGTTAGCTGCAACATACCTGGGTTTTAGGAACTTTATCAGGGATTTACATACAAAAAATATTTTCCACAGCTGTCAATATTGAACAAGATTAATATGTCTTTATACGGCCTGGTAAATAATCTGGCGACTACTGGTCTCACACTTTGTTTCCTCTGCTTCTCTATCCAATTCATTTAATTCTTCAACCCACTGCTTCAGCCACTACTTTTAAAACTTTGAGTCAGCTACTAAGTTATTATTCTGATACTATTAATTTAATTATTTATTTGATTAATTTATTTAAGCAATCAATTAATTAATTCAGGAGCACCCTCCTCCTTTCTTCTTACCGCTCAGCTTAGCGTCTCTGTCGGCCCGAACAGTGAAAAAGCCGAGTACTGTGGCACCGTGGTCCGGGTGCAGCCATGTCTCATGTCTCCGTGAAGCATAACGCACTGCACTCCCGATACTCCCTCTGATGTTTCATCAGGGCCCAAAGCTCATCCATCTTATTAACCAGCAACCTCACGTTCCCCTTGATGACCAATGGAACTGAGGGTTTATATCTCCTTCTCGCTTTGACATGGTGCCACATTTGGAAGGACATGCATGAGCAGCAGATTTGAGTATGTGGGGTTTGCCCATGAAAAACCTGCCAAATCTTCTCTATTAATGTCAAAAAATTATTCTGTGACTTGCGGCAAATGCTGGTTGAAGAATGGGATGCAGTCACAGAGCAGTGAGTGACCAGAGTGAGGAGGAGGTACCAGGTATTTGACTTTGGATCCATGAATGTGAAAACGTGTTTGTGAGTGAAAGAGACAGACATGTACAGACTGAACTATCTGTTCAACAGGCAGAGTTTCTCTGACAGGAGGACACTCTTTACACTAAACTACACACAGACTCACTGAGGAAGCAGGAAACCAGACTGTAAATCCAGGATAAAGAGGTTCAGGGAATGTGGTGTTGAAGGTGTGGAGGTGGATCAGAGTGTCAGAGGAGACTCTGTAGAAGGACAGAGTGCCAGCAGGACAGTCCACATACACTGCTACTCTGTTAGAGACCAAGGAGGAGGAGGAGGAGGAGGAGGAGGAGGAGGAGGAGATGAACCTTTCATGGTTATTGTGACAGACAGAGTAACCCTTAGCGTCAGAGCAGAACAGACACCAGGACTGATCATTCCTTCCAAACACACAGTCAATACCGTTTCCTTTCCTGCTGATTCTTCTGTAACTGAGTGATATATGAGCTTCTCCTCTCCACTCGACCTCCCAGTAACAGCGACCAGTCAGACCATTTCTACACAGCAGCTGAGGACGTTCAAACCTGTCTGGATGATCAGGATATGACTGAACCCTCTTCACACGTGTCACCTTCCTCTTGTTGTCAGACAGTTTGAGTTTTGTGTTCACTGTGTTTGTGTCGATTGTGAGTTGACAGGAATCTGATGGAGAGAACAAACACAATCCAGCTGCAGTTATTGATCCATCATCTGTTCATTGATTGACACTTTCATGATGACTCCTGTGATGACACACTTACACTTCCTCAGACCGGGTCTCAACCATCGGACTCCAGCAGGCTCCACCCTGAAAGGAGGAGGGGGGTCAGACCAGCACAGTCTCTTTCAGCATGCACACATGGACATTACATCACTCTCAGACACACACTGTTAGACACTGATAAAGGAACAGTCCAACATTTGGACTCATACACTTGAAGGAAATGTCTCTATAGTCCTGTCCTGTGGTTGTCGTGTTTGTGTTTGATTAGAGCAAAAATCATCATCGCAGCAAATAGTTATCATGAGCTTTATTAAAGCTCATTTGTATGATTCATTTTAATATTTATTTGGAAAATCTTGAACTGTGGGATGGAAACCTCTAAACTATCAGTCCACATTTTCCAGACACTTAAATATTTTCATCAAATCTCAAAAGTAGCTTTTCAATGCTAAAACAGTCAGTGCATGGATAGGTTTTTTTTTAATTATCCTAGCATAAAATTTCCCTTATGAAGTTTATATTCCCCTTTCTCCAAGATTTTACATAATGTTCAAAGATGTGGATTCAACAAGCTTTTTTTCCCTCAACTGTCATCTCAAGGTCTCCCCTAACATACAGTAAATCCTTCACTGTAACAATTTTTATTTTAATAAAATTTATTTTCATTTTACTTTCAATTTCAGCAGCAATTTCCAGATATTCTCACATTTGTTTTCCTGATTATATGTAATGAGAGCATCATCCAAATTCAACAGACTCCAAAATGCCTTCGGAAAAATTTCCATCACTGGGAACAATTTTGTGTAAATTAACTGTCATGCTAATTTTTTCTGATTTCATTTAATTAATTGATCTTTCAGTTTCTTGGAATAAATGTACTAGTAAAACAGGAATAATTGTTAACATCTGTCAGTGAGAGATGGGGAGGTGACCCAAAGGAGGCCTTGTGATAATTTTGTGTGATTTCAGTTCAGTTTGTTCAGTTTGAAGCAGTTTCTGGATTGTTGGTCACAGTAAGACAGCCATGAAATCAAACCTACTCTACAGCAGGTTTATTCAGTGTAAGCAGGACTAAATGATGGAAACAGTCAAACAAACTGCAGCATTCTTGAGGTAGTCAGTGATTAACTCGGGAGCAACAAAGCAACTTAGAGCAGAGTGCTAACTCTGCAAGGAGAAAGGGGCCCTGGTTTTACATGGACCTGTTCCTAAAGCAGAGACAAGAGATGAACTGGGACCACATGCCTTACATGTTACTGTGCACACATAACTGCACTGGTGTTTGCAGAAAAGTAACATCAACACACCTCTTTTCCAAGGACAAAAGTACTTGGGAACAGCAAAGTATAACACAGCACAGCCACAGATGTTAGCATAGCTCTGTGTTGACTTGTGATACTCATGTCATGGTTGTGTAGGTTAAGAGGTTGATAAGTTTTTCAAACCTCTTTGGTAATATTAATTTTGCTGTATACAGACACAATTTTCTTTACTAAACTGGCAGCTTAAACCATTCCCTTCTTGAACTGACAAAAATAAAAATCATTAATATTTTTCTGTAATTAAGCAGCACAACAAATATACAATAGTTATGTAGTTATGTTCAAATCATACACAGGTCTAATCAGTGTCTCCACTTGCCACCAGGTAAGACTGGTGACTCACGGTGCTCAGGAATCAAACCAACAGAGCACTTTGCTCTCCTAATGCTGGTATACCTGTGGTTCCTAGGGTATTTATTTATTTATTCATTCATTCATTTATTTATTTATTTTAAGCCTATCATGTCTGGCAGATTTTGTGAACCAGAATTGTGATCTGAATGCACTGTCGTGCCAGAAATATTTAATCTTCCAAGATGAGCTCTATAGATTCTCTATAGGCTCCTCTGGTTAATGTTTGTCCTTTTATTTTATTTATTTGTGTTATTTTTTGTAAGGGTGTCCTTGTAATGCCAGAGTTGACAGGCTGAGAAAGAAGAAAAAAAGAGAAAGGGGAGAAAATATGAAAAGGGGATGGAGAGAACAGAGCACAAGCAAATAAACAATAATGGTTCATCAACTGCTGCACTTGTAGAAGAAGAAAAAACAACATACAAAAAACAAACAATACTGGGAAAAATAAATTTATAAGGAAAAAACAGACACACACACACACACACACACACACTCCTAGGATACTTCAGAGTAGAATGGGAGGCAGAGCCTTCAAGCTTTCAGGCCCCTCTTCTGTGGAACCAGCTCCCAGCTTGGATTCAGGAGACAGACACCCTCTCTATTTTTAAGATTAGGCTTAAAACTTTCCTTTATGATCAAGCTTATAGTTAGGGCTGGATCAGGTGATCCCTTAGTTATGCTGCTGGGGGGTTCCATGATGCACTGAGTGTTTCTTTTTCTTTGAACCTCTTCCAGCTGCCATGAGCAAATCATAAAGTTGCCACATGTATGAGTTCTTCATGCTGTATTTAAGTGTTATTTGAAGATTTAAATAGTACTGTAGTGAAGGACAGAGAACAAGATTCACCTCCTCCTCTATCAGACACTGTACAGTATGTGTCTGCAACAGGCCTCTCCATACCTGAGAGTTTCCAGTCTCAGCTGCTCCAGCAGCTTCACTCCTGCCTCTCCTGGATGGTTGTAGCTCAGGTCCAGCTCTCTCAGATGGGAGGGGTTGGAGCTCAGAGCTTTGGTCAGAGCAGAGCAACCTTCTTCTGTGATAGCACAGCCTGAGAGCCTGCAGACACCACACAATACATGACAGTCTTAGGGAACAGTGGTGCAGAGGGATGATGACAGCTCTAGAAAAGTAAATTTGATTCAGACATTAAATTCTACAACTTACAAAACCTTCATAAAGTAGAGCTGAGGCTGGCGGGATTGTTATTAGTTTGGAGTGATTGGTCATGAATAAAGAAGTGGACAAACTAGAATGTGGATCAGATGATGACTGTAGATCTAAAGGTTTAAACCAGCTGTTGTTGTTCAGTCGGCTTTTGTCCAGAGACGGGAGGGTCGCATGTCTAAACTGCTGAAAATCAGTAATTGTGAATAAATGTGCATTTTTATGAATGTTTTGTGTGTTAGAGCCCTGACTTCAGTTCAGGGGATGAGGTTTAAAGTTAGGAGGAAGAGGATGAACTGGAGATGAGGGAAGAGAAAGAGCACTGGTGGAGGAGGAAGATGGAGAGGAGGAGGAGGAGAAAGAAATAATGAGAAAGAGCTCAAGAGAAATAGATGATGAACTGTACAAATGAACAAATAATAAATAGTCATCAATAAACTACTTGTGATGTTTAAATTCAAACTAACTTATAACTGAAACTTTGCAGCAGTTTTAAAGCTATATTTATATGTTTAGAGTTCTCACCAGATTTCCCATTTCAAGAATCTAGAACATTCTAATAGAACTGTTTTAGGGTATAGAGGGTTAAGCTTCATGTAAAGAAATTGTCTGATTGGAGAAGGTTGTACTTTCACAAAACTTTAATAAATGATATTTTTTAAAAATCACAGTGGACACAATCCTGCATAGAGTAACCACTGATCCTGACCTGGAGTGTTTCCAGT